>JAUIMM010000188.1:6167500-6262500 GCA_031769625.1 Taudactylus pleione
TTATTACCAGCGGGCGCCCGGCTCCTTCCCTGCAGCGCCGCGTTAGCCGGAGGCTGGAGTTCTCTTCTGAGCTCCAGCTTCTGCCTCTCTCCATGCGCACTATGGGAGAGATGTCATGACGTCTCTCCCATAGTTCCGAGGAGCAGCCTGGCGGACAGGACGGCGGTGGATGCAGGAGCGAGGATTAAGTGGGTTTTTCTTGGTTTTTTTTGTTTGTTTTTTTGTACAAGCGGCACTACAGGGGCATTATATGGGGGCATTATTACAGGGGCATTATATGGGGCACTATTATAGGGGCATTATATTGGGGCACTATTACAGGGGCACTATATGGGGGCACTATTACAGGGGCACTATATGGGGGCACTACTACAAGGGGCACTATATGGGGGCACTACTGCAGGGGCACTATTACAGGGGCATAACTATGGGGGCACTACTACAGGGGCATAACTATGGGGGCACTACTACAGGGGCATTATATGGGGCACCACTACAGGGGCATTACATGGGGGCACTACTACAGGTGTATAATATAGGGGCACTACTATATGATTTCCTTCCTTTCAAATCAAGGGGGTAACGTCGGCGTATCTAAATATATTTTGGGGTAAAAGGTAAAAAAGTTCCCTGACCCCTGGCTTAAGCTTCTCTAGCGTAGTGCCTATTCAGAAGCTACTAATCCTTGTGATGTCACTGAAGTAGCCAGGAGTTTATTGATCATATGAAGGTGCATTTTGTGTTGATCAGTAACGAACATGGATGAATAGAGTGTGCTAAATGCCAGGAGAGGGGGGGGAGGGGGGGGTTTTAGGGGGTGTGTATGTGTGTATGTGTGCGTGTGTATAATATATATATATAATTTTTTTTTTGTTTAGCATCTTATCGGTTATAATATTAACATGGCAGCCAGCGGTGAGCAGTCTAGCATCTGTCTGCTGACCTCTAACGTTGTCACTAAGTCACATTACATTTTTATAGTATATAAAGCGCCTCAAGGGTTCTGCAGCGCCGTACATGGGATTGAACATGTTTAAATTACAAAATGTAAGGGTGGTCACACAGGACAGTAACAGAGAAGGTCACATTTTTACATCTATACAGATTTACAGCATTGCAACCTGCAGATTGCATAATTATGTAGAGACCACAAAAGGGGAGAGGTGCAAAGAGAGAGGAGGGGGGGGGACAGATTTGGGCCGTGCAGAGGTTAGTTGTAGGCTTCTAAGAAGAGATGTGTTTTATGGACTGGTTTGAGGCTGCACTTCTCATAGTATGAGGGAGGGCGTTCTATCATTTTGGAATATATGGAAGAAATCTTGGAGGAGGGGGATGGGAGGATGCGGCATCATTGGCTGAGCAGAGTGAGGAGGAGGAGGGTTTGACATCCGTGGTCGAGGGTTAGTCCCGTTGGCAAGTGTTTTTGCCATCACTGGTCTGAGGCCACCTTCGTTTGCTTTGTGCAGGTGTTTTTTTTTCTAATGTAATTCCCTTTGCGAATGCGCCAACCACATCTCGCCTTTGTGAATGCGCACATATTCATCATCGTTGGTTTGAACCATCAATGGTTTTCCATCAATGGTAGAAAGTAAGCAAACTTCCTTACTTCCTAAAATTATGTAATGAAATTGAGTCCCCCATATTTGTCACCTTCAGCATTTATCAAATTTAAATATTATGGTAGAAGTACTTGGAAATATTCTTATTATAGCACTTTTCTATTGGTAGGGTGCAGGGCCGTAACTAGGTATTTGAAGGCTCCATATCAAACGTTGTAAGGGCCTCTATGTGACACCCAATGGTGAAAAATGTATATAACACATGTAACTTTGACAAGGAAGATGGGCCCCCCCTTAGCCCAGTTAGTGCCTAAACCTAAGCCCTCCATCCCGGCAGCCTAAACCTAACCCTCCTTGGGGGTTCCCTAACCTAACCCCGGGGGTGCCTAACACCCCCCTTCTCCTAGCTTCACCCTCCCGGGGGGGTGCCTAACCCTAAGTCCCCCTGGGAGACCCTAACCTAAGCCTCCCTCCCCCCCTGCCACAGCTGTCCATGCCCACCACCAGGCTTACCTTCGTTCGGTATGCCGGGCGTCGGGCTCCCAGCTTAGGGATAATGATAGGCGTCGGGATTTCGACACCTATCATTAGTCCCCTGTCGGAATTGCACAGTCGAGAAGCCAGCGGTCGGCATTTCGATCGTCGGCTTCCTGACTGCATACCGCTCTGGGCCCTATAGCAGCTGCTCCCCTTGCATGATGATAGTTCTGCTCATGGTACAGTTCCATTGTTAGCCATCTCTTCCTTTAACTCTTCCCAGAGCTCGGCTGCTTATCTCAATATTTCCACACGCAGGGTTGGATGGGATCCATCCAATCAGCTCTCTGGCTGGGCAGCAAGATCACTTCCTGGTGCCCATTGGTGCGGATGGAAGACTACTACAGATACTGTCCGTGGTGCATCTTTCTACTGCATTGCCCAACATGCACGGTAATGGTCTGATATTTGGGAAACCTTCACAGCTCCATCAGGCCATTTGCCCAATATTCGATGTGATGTATCTGCTTTATCAAGTCGTAATATTCTTTTAACAATACAATTGCTTGGGGACTGTGCCTGCAAGATATTTGCGATAATTATGACCAGCATAAGGGCTTACAGACTGGTCATTGTTCATTGTCACTCTCCGGTCTCTAAGCCCAAATGAGCCGTGCCCAAATTATTTAGCCACTATGTTGGTTACGTGGTGCCTACCTCTGTGGCCAACTTGTGCTGAGAGTGAAGAGTTAATAACTGAGGGCCTGATTCTGCAAGGATCACAGTTACGAATAGGCACGCAATCGGCCGCGTTGCGTTCCTCGTATGCATGGCAGTGCGCGAACCAGCCACTGCCATCGGGACTGCGATGGCAGTGACTTGCCAGACCCATCGCAGAGTGATTGACAGGTAGTGACTGTTTGTGGGAGGTGACGGGGGGGGGGGGGACGGTCGGTGAAAAGCAGGCGTGCCAGTGCGGTTCAACAGCGTTGCAGGGGCGTGCATAAATTAACCACTGCGATTCCTTACACAACTTGTGGACTAATAGCGTGCGATGAGGTTAGCAGTTTCTGCGTAAGGTCAGAGCTTGTGCAAGTGTGCCTGAGGCTGCGATGGTGCTCGATTGTACCGATGGTTTCGCAGTCTTGCTAAACATATACGGATGTGTGTAAGGTAAAGTGGGCGTCCTTATGTAGTGCTGCGGAGGCATAGCGATGGCAATGGATTAGCGTAGTATCGCAGTTGCGATCTGTAGTGAATCAGGCCCTCTGTCACCATCAGTGATCTCCCATGGATATTTCATTTTCACCTTTTGGTCTGTGGTCATAGTTTGGAATCTCCTAGCTATAGGTAGAAAGACGGAGATCTGAGCGTTAGAAGGGACACATTGCTATATTACACAGCTGCCCTATTAATCCACTCAGGAGAAGACCCAGGGGCCTATTCATTAAACATTAAAATTCTCTGGAGATAATTAGCTTTAGAACTCTCATGGAGTTCTAGCTAATTATAGGTGGAATTCATCATTCCACCTCTCCATAAGTATCTATTCCGAAAAGCTGTCATTTTTGCGATGACAGCTTTTCGGGAAATAGATACTTTTCCCTGCCTACACTACCTTATCGCGTCTGGAAACAGTGCTGCGCATGCGCTGTTACATCTGTAAAACCAGCGCATGCGCAGCACTGCCTACAGATGTGGTAAGTTTTGTACCCCCCCCCCGATCTTTTCCCCCCTCCGCTCACCTTCAATCCCCGACTTACCTGTCCGCGCAGCAGCCTCCGGCTCCGTCCTGCTGGTCTGTCATGTGGTTTCCCAGCAGACCACATGACAGATTAGAAAAAGAAAAAAAATATATATTTTTTTTCTAAACTTTCTTGTGCTCTGCTGGGGAGCACACATGACAGACCAGCCTCCGGAGCCTGAGGACGGATCAGAGCGTCGGAGGGACTCGTCGGGGGACCTGCACACGCTGATACAGGTAAGTGGATTCTGCTATTCGCCACCTCACAGTGGCGAATAGTAACTGCATCAAATTCCGAAAATTTATAATTTTCGGAATTTGATGAATACCACAATTTCCACATCCCCATAGTAATGTACTAATGTATGGGGAGTGTGGAAATTAACGCAGGGGAACTTAGCAAGGAGATATCTGTGATATCTCCTGTGTTAAGTCTGTTCATGAATACCAAAATAACGTTATTTAAGGAAAATGTCCTTAAAAACGTTATTTTAGTGTTGATGAATAGGCCCCCATTCCATTAAATCGCTAAAACACTGGTAGCTGTGATTCATCTGCGCAGTGTGATGCAGGTGAAGGAATATCTCTGCCGAAGCTGCCGTACATCGTGTCGTTGGCAGTTACTGAATAATTATTATTTTCCATTCCGGTTTCCAAGATGCTGCATTCAGGGGTTTTACCATTTTTGTTTAACATATAAAAGTCATGGAACAAAGTTCTGTTAAAACGATTTTTTAAACGCTGTGGTTATGACCCTCACTTCGGGGACTCGCGACCACCCTGAGAAGCAGCACTAGCAATGACTTTGGTACCTGCCCTCGGTGGAAAGCACTTGTATTGCATTATAGTATTGGGCAGTTGCCACAGGTTTCTGGTCTGGCGCGCAGCCTGGAGGGGGAACTATGAAACCACTGCGCTAACTGAATAATGGCGCACAGACAAAGAGAGCCCTATTCCTTCACAGGTCGCAGCAATAACACACATCATTTGCTTTCCTGGGAAATAAATGAATTACTGACAGCTATGGGAACATGATGTCATGGTCATAAACCCAAAATGTGTGTTTATTTAAGAGAGATTGCCCATTCTTCGTGTATAACCCACCACGATGTGCCGTAGATGTTTGCAACGCTTTTTGTATTGTGCAGCAAAGCATTGTGGTCCATTTGCCGCAGTATATAACCCACACACGATGTAATATACATAATAATTTGCATATAACTGTATCTTTTTTTAGTTATGCTTTTAGGCTTTACCCCGTAACATTTTTTTCTTTGTTCCTGATTACACGGTATAACCAGCCCAATGTACGGTCGTTCTCCATCGCTGGCTTTGAGGAAATATCATGTAAACACTGCGGTAACAATCATGGGAATTCACAGTGTTCTCAGGGTATTGTGTCCGGTGTGTTCCTGAGCAATATCCTGATCTATGTGTTTATAAACCTCTCTCACTTTAGTCCGTACCACAAAGGCCGACACTTGAAATGTGCTCGCTTATTAGCAATGTGTCGGCGATCTAAAGAGAAGACTCAAAGACGATGAGCAGAAATTGGTTTGATAGAGGGTTGGCAGGAAAATTTTAAGTAGGGTGGATCCTGTCGATGAGGCCTGTCCTCCTGCAGACATTTGTTCGGCCATTTGCCCAGTGCCAGCCCTCTGGCTACCTCATTGTGCATGTCCTGGGAAACAGTTGGGGCAGATAGTGTATCGGCTACTACCCCGCCACCCTCACAATTAGACGCCTCACCGTTTCCTCTGTATGCAATGTTTATATAAATCAGGGATGGGGAACCTCAGACCCGGGGGCCGTATAAGGCCCGTGGAATCATTTAGTCTGGACCTCTGAGCTTTTTTTCCTGCTGGCCTAGGATGGCACCCTGATGCCAGAATCTATGCATTAGTGCCAGCAGCAGCGTCCTTAGGATGCTTAAGACCGTCACACCGCTGCCCTTACAGCTCCTCGGAGCATCCTGGGGAATTGCTGTAATCACCAGCGATTGTGACTCCGCCTCGATGTGACATCACACGGAGGGGTTGTGGCCTGTGCAAGGCCTGCGAATAATGTTATATATATATATCAGAATCCTCGGCAGAAAAAAGGTTCCCCACCCCTGATATAAATAATAACTTTACGGCTACACTAGACTAATAAAAGCTGCTGTGTATGTATAAGTTATATATAGTAGAGACACTATGGGGCAGATTCAATTTGCTGCTGTGTTTACCGCACAGATAAAGCTCCGAGTTTAATGCCCAGAGCTATTCAATTGTAAGTCAATTTCTCCATGCGGTTACCCAGCGGCTAATGCGCATTAACCCATAGATTCCAGGTTAAGTGCCCGGAATCTATGGGTTACCCCGCACGGTAAGCCCCAGAGAGTGCATTTATAGCATCCACGTTAAGTGCATCCTCTGGGTCTTACTGCGCAGAGTATAAACAGTTAATTGAATAGCTCAGGGCGGAGCTCATTGAGTCTGTCCCCTATGAGTGACGATGACTACCAGGTACAGAGAAGGTAGAAGGTGCAAAATGTACAGTAAATGTATTTAACATAAATTTAACAAATAAATTTAAATTTAACAGAAGCAAATGGAAATTGGAGTTTCCTGCCCTGAAGAACTGACAACCCAAATGGATCATTACGATTTACTCACCGTTTTATTAAACAAACCTCCTCTTATAGCATTTTATTTATTAACAGTTATTTATATAGCGCTCAGATGTTCCGCAAAGCTTATCAGAGGATATTTCAGTGACTCACATTAGTCTCTGCCGCAGTGGAGCTTACAATCCATATTCCTTGTCACACGGTCAGGCACACACTAGGGTTCATTTTTTTGTCAGAAACCATTTGACCTATCAGTGTGTTTGTATAGTGTGGAAGGAAACCCATGCAAGAGTGGTGAGAACATGCAAACTCCACACCATATGCCTTGATCAGAAGTTGAACCCATGACCTCAATGATGTGATGCCAAGTACTACGCCAATTGTGCTAATGCAACAAACAAACATAATACAATTGAAATGCTTATTTTAGCAAAATGCACTTGAGGAATGCAAGAAAAACATAAGTGGTAATAATAGCTTAATGCCCTCACACATCACGGTGTTCACAGAGACTACCCAATGCTGCCACCTTGTGGTGAATTATAATTTTGTCTCCATCCCACATGTGTCTTTGCAGAAAAGGGCTAGCTATTGTGACTTTCATACTGACGATTTCCTCCATACAGACTGGGTACGCCGCAGGCTGGCCCGAACGCATGGGATGCCAAGCAAGTGTTTAAATGCACCTAAAATGTCCCCACGTTTTTTTAATATTTATGTACAATTTTCCCCTGCCCTTACACTATCCTATAATTCACCTGTAAGATTAGTGTCCAATCGATTGGTTTGTGTTCTGCTTGGTAACTGGCCTCCACCTTCTGATATCACTGAACATAAACTGACTGATATGTGCAGATAAAGCCAGATAATTGTGTATTCTAATTGGCAGATAGTTAAGGTTCTTAACAACACTAGCTGCTGTAATTGAGGCACAGACAGTGAGTGTGTCATTGCTTTGTGTTATCTGTAACATATAACACTGCTGTATGTGTAGCATAGCGCCTGGGTGTAACTAATGCAGGGCATGGGCGGTATGGCTGCTGATGCAGCAATGTCTATAATACCCAAGTAGGCATCAGGACGGCAGAGCCCCACGGTTAGGTGCCATTGTCCCGAACCGCCCACTTTCACGCGAGAATTGCTGGGGTCTGACGGCTATTTCAGGAGATGTGCCTTCTCTTGCGGGGTGCCGGGAACGGCACCCGATTTTCGGGAGGCTTCCGGCAGTCCCGGGAGAGCAGACAAGTATGGCAAAAGGTCGACACACAAATGGTCAACACATGGTTTTTCATGATTTTTAGGGTTAGGCACCTGGCAGAGGGGACTTCCTGCAGTTAAAGGAGAGCTGGGAACTAGAGTTAAGCAGCATGTCTTTTTGACAGCTGCGGTAAAACTACTACAAGTACCAATAAACACTCTCACACAGGGGTTTATATTCTCACATTGTGTAGTTTTGTTATTAAGAGATAATACATTTTCACCATTACAACTGTCCTGCAGGTGGCAGTAGATTACAACATTTTCACCATTACAACTGTCCTGCAGGTGGCAGTAGATTACAATATTTGCACCATTACAACTGTCCTGCAGGTGGCGGTAGATTACAATATTTGCACCATTACAACTGTCCTGCAGGTGGCAGTAGATTACAATATTTGCACCATTACAACTGTCCTGCAGGTGGCGGTAGATTACAATATTTGCACCATTACAACTGTCCTGCAGGTGGCAGTAGATTACAATATTTGCACCATTACAACTGTCCTGCAGGTGGCAGTAGATTACAATATTTGCACCATTACAACTGTCCTGCAGGTGGCGGTAGATTACAACCTTTGCACCATTACAATTGTCCTGCAGGTGACAGATTACAATATTTGCACCATTACAACTGTCCTGCAGGTGGCGGTAGATTACAATATTTGCACCATTACAACTGTCCTGCAGGTGGCAGTAGATTACAATATTTGCACCATTACAACTGTCCTGCAGGTGGTGGTAGATTACAACCTTTGCACCATTACAATTGTCCTGCAGGTGACAGATTACAATATTTGCACCATTACAACTGTCCTGCAGGTGGCGGTAGATTACAATATTTGCACCATTACAACTGTCCTGCAGGTGGCAGTAGATTACAATATTTGCACCATTAAAACTGTCCTGCAGGTGGCGGTAGATTACAACCTTTGCACCATTACAATTGTCCTGTAGGTGGCGGTAGATTACAGCCTTTGCACCATTACAATTGTCCTGCAGGTGGCAGTAGATTACAACCTTTGCACCATTACAACTGTCCTGCAGGTGGCGGTAGATTACAATATTTGCACCATTACAACTGTCCTGCAGGTGGCGGTAGATTACAATATTTGCACCATTACGACTGTCCTGCAGGTGGCGGTAGATTATAATATTTGCACCATTACGACTGTCCTGCAGGTGGTGGTAGATTACAACCTTTGCACCATTACAACTGTCCTGCAGGTAGATTACAACCTTTGCACCATTACAACTGTCCTGCAGGTGGCGGTAGATTACAACCTTTGCACCATTACAACTGTCCTGCAGGTGGCGGTAGATTACAACCTTTGCACCATTACAACTGTCCTGCAGGTGGCGGTAGATTACAGCCTTTGCACCATTACAACTGTCCTGCAGGTGGCGGTAGATTACAACCTTTGCACCATTACAACTGTCCTGCAGGTGGCGGTAGATTACAACCTTTGCACCATTACAACTGTCCTGCAGGTGGCGGTAGATTACAACCTTTGCACCATTACAATTGTCCTGCAGGTGACAGATTACAATATTTGCACCATTACAACTGTCCTGCAGGTGGCGGTAGATTACAATATTTGCACCATTACAACTGTCCTGCAGGTGGCAGTAGATTACAATATTTGCACCATTACAACTGTCCTGCAGGTGGTGGTAGATTACAACCTTTGCACCATTACAATTGTCCTGCAGGTGACAGATTACAATATTTGCACCATTACAACTGTCCTGCAGGTGGCGGTAGATTACAATATTTGCACCATTACAACTGTCCTGCAGGTGGCAGTAGATTACAATATTTGCACCATTAAAACTGTCCTGCAGGTGGCGGTAGATTACAACCTTTGCACCATTACAATTGTCCTGTAGGTGGCGGTAGATTACAGCCTTTGCACCATTACAATTGTCCTGCAGGTGGCAGTAGATTACAACCTTTGCACCATTACAACTGTCCTGCAGGTGGCGGTAGATTACAATATTTGCACCATTACAACTGTCCTGCAGGTGGCGGTAGATTACAATATTTGCACCATTACGACTGTCCTGCAGGTGGCGGTAGATTATAATATTTGCACCATTACGACTGTCCTGCAGGTGGTGGTAGATTACAACCTTTGCACCATTACAACTGTCCTGCAGGTAGATTACAACCTTTGCACCATTACAACTGTCCTGCAGGTGGCGGTAGATTACAACCTTTGCACCATTACAACTGTCCTGCAGGTGGCGGTAGATTACAACCTTTGCACCATTACAACTGTCCTGCAGGTGGCGGTAGATTACAACCTTTGCACCATTACAACTGTCCTGCAGGTGGCGGTAGATTACAACCTTTGCACCATTACAACTGTCCTGCAGGTGGCGGTAGATTACAACCTTTGCACCATTACAACTGTCCTGCAGGTGGCGGTAGATTACAACCTTTGCACCATTACAATTGTCCTGCAGGTGACAGATTACAATATTTGCACCATTACAACTGTCCTGCAGGTGGCGGTAGATTACAATATTTGCACCATTACAACTGTCCTGCAGGTGGCAGTAGATTACAATATTTGCACCATTACAACTGTCCTGCAGGTGGTGGTAGATTACAACCTTTGCACCATTACAATTGTCCTGCAGGTGACAGATTACAATATTTGCACCATTACAACTGTCCTGCAGGTGGCGGTAGATTACAATATTTGCACCATTACAACTGTCCTGCAGGTGGCAGTAGATTACAATATTTGCACCATTAAAACTGTCCTGCAGGTGGCGGTAGATTACAACCTTTGCACCATTACAATTGTCCTGTAGGTGGCGGTAGATTACAGCCTTTGCACCATTACAATTGTCCTGCAGGTGGCAGTAGATTACAACCTTTGCACCATTACAACTGTCCTGCAGGTGGCGGTAGATTACAATATTTGCACCATTACAACTGTCCTGCAGGTGGCGGTAGATTACAATATTTGCACCATTACGACTGTCCTGCAGGTGGCGGTAGATTATAATATTTGCACCATTACGACTGTCCTGCAGGTGGTGGTAGATTACAACCTTTGCACCATTACAACTGTCCTGCAGGTAGATTACAACCTTTGCACCATTACAACTGTCCTGCAGGTGGCGGTAGATTACAACCTTTGCACCATTACAACTGTCCTGCAGGTGGCGGTAGATTACAACCTTTGCACCATTACAACTGTCCTGCAGGTGGCGGTAGATTACAACCTTTGCACCATTACAACTGTCCTGCAGGTGGCGGTAGATTACAACCTTTGCACCATTACAACTGTCCTGCAGGTGGCGGTAGATTACAACCTTTGCACCATTACAACTGTCCTGCAGGTGGCGGTAGATTACAACCTTTGCACCATTACAACTGTCCTGCAGGTGGCGGTAGATTACAACCTTTGCACCATTACAACTGTCCTGCAGGTGGCGGTAGATTACAACCTTTGCACCATTACAACTGTCCTGCAGGTGGCGGTAGATTACAACCTTTGCACCATTACAACTGTCCTGCAGGTGGCGGTAGATTACAACCTTTGCACCATTACAACTGTCCTGCAGGTGGCGGTAGATTACAACCTATCAGCGCCTGGGTTGCCCTCTTTTAAGAAAAGCTTATTCTAATAAGACATGCCCGGCTGTCATAGCCGGTTTGTGTCAAGCTGACCTGATTTTATCCAGAATCCTGAAACAAACCCCTTTCTACTAGGTTCAAAACACTAAAACCCTGTGATGTAATGCCGCAAGTGACTCACCTTTTGTTTGTGACCGTTTTGAGCCGTGTTATGTTTTTCATAGATCTAATCAAATATCCTGTATGGCTATTGTTGTGCTGAGCAATTTCCCTGGGTATTAGGCTGAAGAATGGGCGCACTGATTCCTGAGAGGATGCCATGAAGAACGGCCTTCCCAGTGACTAATGTACAGCTTTGGAAGTTACTTATATAATAGTGGAACTTCCTGGGGTAAACCTATAATAAGTACATGCTGGCAGAACGGCCAAGGCTCTCATTGGCGGTATGTTAATTGCAGATATTCCAACATTGTTTGTGTCTACATATAGCGAAGATGAAGGAAGTCTAATTTCCTCTATAAAGCAATAGGATGGCATTGTACTTCCTTGGTATAAGGAGTCACTTACTGTATTAGTATTTATATAAGAATGCCAATATGAGGTGCTCTTGTTCTTTTTGTTTATGAAGTGCGTACATATACAGACATTGGGCCTGATTCACTACGGAGCGCTATTCCGCTTATACGCACGCAACGCAGCTCCTAATATCAGCTGGGATATGTAAATGTTTGCAATTGCATTGCGATCGCAGCCTGACATTAGGACACCCACTTCCCCTTACCCACATATTGCCGTAGAAGCCGCATATTTGTATGCAGCTCTTCTGCGAAAGTATGCGTCTGTCGCAGCGGCCGGGAGGTGTATTGAGACGCCCACCTGCGGCTTCGCCGATCATTCGACTATCGCAAACTGTGGTCCCGTAGAATAGGCACGGGAATTGAGATGCCGTAACCATAATCCTTGCGTACGGGATCGCAGTCGCAGGGTGTGACGCCCCCATAAACGGCGTGACGCGCCAGCATTCTTTGACGCCATTCCCCGTTACCACCCTCAAGCGCTCCCTGGCTGTTAATCACACTGTGGGTAATTAGTCGCTGCGAGCGACTACGGTAATGGTCCTTGACATATACGCTTCTGCGTCTATCTCTGTATCCGGCCTGTTGTGCTTTGAATAGTATTGCTGTGTAATATATCCTGCTTAAACACGTGGTGGCTTCCGCAGGCCGCACCTTAGTAAATGTACCCCCTAGTTTTTGTAAGATTCAACTAACATTTCTCAAGACGTACACGAAGGACACTAGGGATGGCCGTAATAATCTGAGCTAACGTCTGGTCACACAAGTGTCATGGTAACATGAACTCCGCTTAGTCTCCGGGCGAACCCTTATGCTGATTTCGGTGCTAGAGGCTGTAGTCACATTACAAAGCGTTTACAAGCAACGGTTTTAGGTCTCTCTGGAAAGTCGCAGCTTTTTATCTGTTAGAATTTGCTTCCTGTGTCATGGAAATATCGTTTCCCATTAACGGTCGCCACTAAAGTGCCAGAACGCTGTTCTTTTCTGACTTAGCGGCCTATTTATCAAAGGCAACGGGCCCTAAATCCTGCAAAAACATCCTGTGTTGCACCAGCCCTATCCTTCGTGCAAGAGATCCTTCCAAAATCAGACTGGTATTTCGGAGTGCGCACAGGCCTGCGTAGCCCGCAATCCTATCTACACGCACTTACCAATCATAGCCTACGCCCCGTTACCACTCAGTTACGCACCTTCAGACGCAAGTTGAGATGGGACTGAGATGTGTATGACTTGTAATTGCCTGTAGATGCATGTGCGCACCCAGAGAGCGTGCGCCGCGCTAAAGCCGCGAGACCCGTCCGTATGGAAGACTCACGGGCAGCCCTGCACCAGCCCAGTAACGGGATCATATGGACTATGCCGACTTCATGTCACGGAGGTGTCCAAATTTCCTGGTTAAAAAAAATATATTTTCAGCATCACGTGAACATAATAGAGAGTACGTTCCTGATAGGTTACTGGAAATATAACATGTTAATGTCTAAGTCACATTCCAGTAGTGGGAACATGGATGAAAATAACGTCATATGAATATTGCTGTCCTGAAAGCATCTGGTTCCGGTAGTTGCTGGAAAAAACGACTTCACCACCGAGTGGAATAAATAAACTTGAAAACTTCTAATGTAAATCCAAATAAATCCAGTGTATAATTGGAGGCAGCAGTCATCACACGAGAAGCACATACATTATACGCCGGCAGTTCTCACCTCCGCGGAGATCAGTACTGTGCGCACCCCAGATGTCTGTCGTGCTGTGAAGGTTATTGGAAAGTGTAAGTGTAGGAACGGTGATTGCACAAGTCTGAGGCTCCTGGAGGCTGACATGTATAGGAATGCTGATGGGATTACATGGGATGTTTCACGGTTTTCTACATGTCATAACATCTGTGGGAATAGCCATGGAAACTACCGGTATACAAGTATAATTAAGATCCTGCCAAAAATAAGATTTTCTATCGCTGCTCATTTCAAATATATGACAAGACATCTTTTACTGCAATTAATAAAGAAGAGTAAAAATACCCAACTCTCCATCACTGGCCGAGAACAGTAAGAGCAATCTTTATGTAAGCTCTTGGAGGCAGGACCCTCCGTCCTCTCACTCTCTCCTTAGCACCGTCCATGCAGCCTGCACTACTTGTATTTTGTCTCTAAGTGTGTTCAGCGACTCTGATACTGGGGGTCATTCAGACCCGCTCGCGAGCGCAGGACTCTCGCAAGCGGGTCGATGTTGCCCCACTGCGCATGCGCACGACGGAGGGAGCTCCGTCGTGCGCATGCGCGAGACCCTGATAGCGACGGGCTCTCCGTCGCTCCGGGTCTCGCACCAAAGGGGGCGTGCTGTCGATGTTGATTGACAGCACGTCCCCTTTGGTGGGCGTGCCGGGGGCGTGGCTGCCAGATGGAGGCGTTCCCATGGGAACGCCTACCGTCTGCAGCCGGCCCCACTGACATCACTAGTGATGTCAGTGGGAGTGATTTTGGCTCTGATAGAGCCAAAATCACTCAAGGACTTGCGGCAGCGAGACCCTACCACAAGGGTCTCGTCACAAGCCCAATGGTCGCGATGGTCTGGGGGGGGCGTGGCCGGGCTATGATGCCGTTTTGGGGGCGCCGCCCCCTCTTCACAATGCCGGAAAAAAGACATTGTGAAGCAGGGGGCGTTGCCACGATGACGCGATTCAGCGCGAATCGCGTCATCGGGCCCCCCGCCAGCGGGGGTTTTTACTATTAGTCTGGGGGGGTAGGCGGCAGCCGGGAGGCTTGCCTGCCTTTCCGGGGGGGTCGGGAGCGGCACCCGATATTCGGGAGGCTCCCGACCAAATCGGGAGGGTAGGCAAGCCTGCATCATCATGGACGCTCGCTATAGCTGTGGGTGGTAACCCACAGCTATGCGAGCGTCCATGAGGCCGCTCCAAGTTGAGGGAGGAGGACCCTGATTCAGAGCGAGCGCTCTGGTCAGAGCATTCGGCTCTGAATCAGGCCCACTGTACGCTCGCCCTTATCTTTATACAGGCTCATCGATTGCCGAACTGCCTCCTCTCCCTACGACTGAACACAGCTGGCCCTACAAGATAGTGAGTTGCCCTACCCTTGCCCTCGTCCTACTTAGTTTGTCATGTTATTACCCCGGGTGCCCAGCGTACCATAAGACAGTCTGTGCAATCACAATGGAAGCTTGACGAGGATTTAATCCCATTTGCTGTTCTTTTCGTTCTACATGGAAGACACAGGATAAGGGGAAATTGCAGTATAAAGACCTAGAACCACTCTCACTGATTACATCAAGCACCAGCAGATGTTCATCTGTTTCATTTACTACAGCATAAGGTTCTATACTCCTCCTGGGATGCCGTTGTTCTCTCAGTCGCTCTGCTTTGTTCCTGATGAACATCAGATCACCAACGTCGGGCAGTGGGAAATTGGCAGAAAGTTTTTTTTATTTCTTTGCTGCTCCCACAGTTGCTTAATCCAGACATTAAGGTTGGTGCAGCGCTGCATGACCCACAACCAAATCCTAAACCTAGGAAGGCCAGGTCCCTCCCAGACACAGCTGCGCTATACCCTCTGCCCTCGGAGCCATTTTGAGCACAGTATTTACTCCTTTACCTAGGTCCAGGCATGGTTGCTAGTATACCCATGTGTCCTCTGTCCGAGGGCTACAATTACTAAGATGGGAGTTCTATTTAAGAAGTGATGTTGCCCATAGCAATCAATCAGATTCCAGGTATTAACTTCTAGAAGGTGCTAGATAAATGAGAAGTAGAATCTGATTGGTTGCTATGGGCAACATCACTTCTTAAATAGAACTCCCATCTTAGTAAATTTACCCCCAAGTCTCAGGTGATTGTAGATGAACAGTTCATTTTGGGTACAGCCATTTCTTTCAAACATGAGGTAAACGGGGCTCCCCCCTCCCCCAGCTATGAAGTGCACCAGGTTGCTGCGATCAGACAGCAAAGTTCTGAAACACGGTTAGGCGAAGTCTGGATCATGCTTAGGAGTGTACTGTTGATTAGATTACGTGCTGTGGGTCCTAAAATGGCTGTTTTGAGATTTCCTGATATGGTAGAGCTGGCACATGTCCTCACTCAATCCATCCATCCCCAAAGCTGGCGTCCTACTCAGATTGGAACCTCCTGCTTTACTTTAAGTCCGTTCTGAACAGGCTTTGCTTGTCCATGGGCATATAGTGACTCTTCTACTTGGGGTAGGGATAAGTGTTGTGATGAGTAGAGGCGTTCAGTTTGTGGTTATCCACGTGGAACCGGAATTTGCCATCTTTTTTTTTTTTTTTCCTGTACAGAGGGCCTAATTCAGCATAGGACGGAATTGCACAATCGCACTCAAATGACTGCAATTCCGTCCTGCAAAAATGCGAAGTGTCTGACACCTCCTTGCTACATCTACGTTCTCTCCACCTGGGATCACCATCGCGACCATCGGTCAGCTTCCAAGGCCAGGAAGTCTGCGTCCTTGGACACAGATCCTGGCCTTGCCAATCCCAGCACGCACCCAAAGTCGTCATCGTGTATGGAGAATATGTGATAATGTTGGTTCAACAAGCCTAGAGGAGGTGTCTTCTATTTTGAGATGGACACAGTCCAGCACCCAAATGGCCGCCTCTCTCTCTTCATCTACCTTCTTAGACTGAGGCCAGGCAGGCCAGTAGTTGGCAGATTCCCCACAGGAGCAGCAGGGACGATCTATAGCCAGATATGTTTGGTCCGCGTAATGTTCCTGGATAGGTTAGTCCAAAATAACATTTACTCACTTCACCCAGTGTCTGTGCCACTGACAAACATCTCTGCAGTTGTGTGGGGGGGCTGGATTGGACTGGATTACACACCCTAATTTTAAACATAATGAGAGGTGCTATTATGCTGAGACTTGTAGTGCCATGCAGAAAAAAAAGATGCAGGTGCACACTCTAAGCACTAAGAATACTGATAAAACAATGTATGCCCACCTCCCTCAGCAAAGTGAACCTCATCAGGTGGGTCCCTAACATCCCTAGTACTGACACATTATATACATGTATCCAGGGCTTCCCTATATTAGTGCTCATTCCAATGTGTAGAGCACAATGCAAGACCCTAAACTAATTAAAATCACCTCATTTAATTAGGATTGTTGGCAAATTCAGGTGCTTTCTTCTTTTACCTGTAGAGGGGGATTTATCTGTAGCCTAGCAGGAACATAGGTGTGGTACTTAGGGGGGACAATCCTGCCTTCTGCTGACTGCACCTCTTTGTGACTTTGCTCAGGGCCTGCTGAATCCAGCCATCACCAGAGCTGATTGTTGTGTCCTGTCACTAGGCGCCCATCTAATTTTTCAGTGTCTCCATCCCCAGGATGTGCTTAGGGGCTTTGCTTCACCAGCACCACAAACATGCGGCTCAGTGTCTGATCAAACACTTCAGCATTCACCCAAACGGTGACAGCAGCGACGAGAAGAGACCGACCATTATCTGCTGCGTTATTCCAAAAAGAAGCTCCCCAACCTTGTCTCCTTGCTGAGGAGTCACTGCTGCCATCTTATAGTGCAGCTCAGACCAGACGTCACTGTTACCTCTCTGTCCTCCTCACCTGCAGACCGGCCCTCTCTCTCTCCTCCACCCTCCATGGGATTAGCCTCTTACTATTCCATGTCAGCACTGCAGTTGTCTTTCTTCATCTGGTATCTGGTCAGCTAGTCGACATTTAGAAAGTCGTCAGGTTCTGAATGTCAACAGACATAATGTCCTCATGGAAGTTAGGTCAACAACTACAATTAGGATGTTGTGTTTAAAATGTCGACACGTTCAGAATGTCGACATGGTTTCTTGTTGATGGTTAGGATTAGGCTAAAATAAGCAAAAAAAACAAACATGTTGACGTGTTAAAATTTAGAACATGTTGACTTTGTGAATGTCGACTAGTCATTACCATACCCCTCCCGCTCACCATCTAGTTTAGTCTCTTCCTTTATATTTTTCTCCCTCTCTGTCCTGGCCACACTTACTTCATTACCCCCCATCTCTTCCTCTCTGTCCTGGCCACACTTACTTCATTACCCCCCATCTCTTCCTCTCTGAATACTCTGCTTTTCTTACTTTCTTTAGGGACCGTTTTTTCAAATAGAGAAGGTCCCTAAATCGGTATAAAATAGCAGTTTTAGCAGGTTTTATGGATTCTCCCTGTTGGTGCCCACAGGATGCAGTAGCCATCGCCAAGTGTCACCGGCCATTCCAGGGGCTCTGATATGATAGCCGGGAAAGCCAGTTGTCGCAGCGGTGGTATCTGTATTTGATACCGTTCAGTATATCTGGCGATTTTTGATTTGTTTGTTTTAATAAATAGCCCTGAAAAATATTATCTACCCATGAGTCACTTCGACCCCCACTGTTTATTCCCAGGAACGGATCTCAGAATAAGTAGCCGACCCATAGTGCGAGTAGGGAGAGCCTTCCTTCCTGTGCGTCTTACCATTGCTGATGCCAAGGTGTCTATGCAGAGATATATATACAGTATATATCCATATACTAACATCACACAGTCCTACGGTAGCGGTGCAGTAGATTCTGGTGGCCGTAAATGAAGCTAACATGCAGAACCCGTGTTACTGATGACTAAAAACACTAATCTTTTACTGATTCCTAGGAATAACACTGATTATGTTTAGTGCTTTACCTGGGCTTCCGGATGAAAGGTCGACAAGCAATAGGCCAGCACCAGATGGTCGACAGTCAATATATCGATAGGGACAAAAGGTCGACGAGTACAAAAGGGCGACATGGGAATGGTTGACACGAAAAAAGGCTCTACACATCATTTTTTTTTTATTATTATTTATTTATTTGGCTAGGGTTAGGAACTTACCGGAGGATTAAGGTGAGGCATTTACCCTGACGGTTAGGGTTAGGCACTAGGAGGGAAGGTTAGGGTTAGGCACTAGGAGGGAAGGTTAGGGTTCGGCACTAGGAGGGAAGGTTAGGGTTAGGCACTAGGAGGGAAGGTTAGGGTTAGGCACTAGGAGGGAAGGTTGGAGTTAGGCACTAGGAGGGAAGGTTGGGGTTAGGCACTAGGAGGGAAGGTTAGGGATAGGCACTAGGAGGGAAGGTTGGAGTTAGGCACTAGGAGGGAAGGTTAGAGTTAGGCACTAGGAGGGAAGGTTAGGGTTAGGCACTAGGAGGGAAGGTTAGGGTTCGGCACTAGGAGGGAAGGTTAGGGTTCGGCACTAGGAGGGAAGGTTAGGGTTCGGCACTAGGAGGGAAGGTTAGGGTTCGGCACTAGGAGGGAAGGTTAGGGTTAGGCACTAGGAGGGAAGGTTAGAGTTAGGCACTAGGAGGGAAGGTTAGGGTTAGGCACTAGGAGGGAAGGTTGGGGTTAGGCACTAGGAGGGAAGGTTAGGGATAGGCACTAGGAGGGAAGGTTGGAGTTAGGCACTAGGAGGGAAGGTTAGGGTTAGGGACTAGGAGGGAAGGTTAGGGTTAGGGACTAGGAGGGAAGGTTAGGGTTAGGCACTAGGAGGGTAGGTTAGGTACTAGGAGGGAAGGTTAGGGGTAGGCACTAGGAGGGATGGTTAGGCACCAAGGGGAGTCTTAGGGTGAAGATTAGGATTAGAAAAACAAAAAACATGTCAACCATTTCTATGTTGACCTTTTGACCCTGCCGAGCTTTTGTACTTGTCGACCTACATCCAGGTTGACCTTTTGTACCTGTCGACATACACGGTCAACCTTTATTTATTGTCTATCTATTGATCTGCACCCCCATGCTTTGTAGCACTCAGTACACAGGCCTTGTCCTGCTCCACACAGGAAGCCCACATCAGGAATTTATGTAAGTTATGTCTGTCTCTTGCCTGTGAAAGGAAATTAGATTGTAAGCTCCACGGGGCAGGGACTGATGTGATTGTATAGCACTGCGTATTATGTTTCTGATCTTTTCATTATTTTGAAATGCCGCTTTGTGTATATTTAGTGATAATACAATGATTAGCTGGTTGTCTCTGCATTTAGTCATCTAAAGCCATTCCTGTGTGCTCACCGTAACAATGGATGCGGCAATGTATGCGTTATACAGGTATCATTCCAGAACACAGGATGCATTGCTTGCAGTCAGAGAGACGGATATATCAGTATGAGCGATCTCTTGCCAGAGGTAATAGGTGATGTGCGGAAGGATGACACAAGCCCGGGCTTGTCCCGCATACTGGGAGAGACACGTGTGTGCTGTGCGCTGGGGCCTGCATTAAGGGAAAGGCAGAGAATATACAATTAGGATCATTTATAAATGTGTTTCTCAGGAATGTAACAGTCTATAGATACATGGGGGAGTTGCATCAAACCGAGAGAGAAAGCGAAGAAATTGCCCATAGCAACCAATTGGCTTCTAGCTATCATTTATCTAGCACAGTCTATAAAATGACAGAAGCTGATTGGTTGCTTTAGGCAACTTCTCCACTGTATCTAGCGCCAAGGCTTGGTACATCTCCCCCACAGTAGTATAATACAAGCTGATGGATACTGCTGCAGTTGAATGATTTTTTTAGACACTTTTTTTTTCTTACTTGCGGTTTTGATGCGCATGACTTGAAACAGAATACATATGATTTACGGCCGGCGGTTCTAATCCCGACAGCGGCATCCCGGCAGAGGAGGAAATCCTGATCATCAAAGGTAAGTCTTTACTAATCTAATTCTACCCCCTAACCCTCCCTTAGAGGTGCCTAACCCTAACCACCCCCCCAAGTGCCTAAACCTAACCCCTCCTTCCCCTAGCCTAAACCTAACCTCCCAGGGGGTGCCTAACCCTAAGTCACCCCCCTTCCCCGGGAACCCTATCCCTCATCTCCTGGGTAATCTTTCTTTTGTGTTATATTTTGTACATTGCCCAATGTGTATCACTGTCATTAAAAGCATCATATTTCCATGTATCCCAAACAGTGGAACCTATGTAGTGCTCCCAAAACAGCTGCCTCGTCTGGTGCATTTGTAGGGGAAAGGGGATAAACTATCTGTGGAAGTGATAGTTATGTGTGTACAATGGGCCTGATTCAGAGCCGGACGCTCTGACCAGAGCGCTCGCTCTGAATCAGGGCCCTCCTCCATTAAAATGGAGCGTCCTCCTGGACGCTCGTATAGCTGTGGGTCACCACCCACAGCATATACGAGCGTCCAAAAAGATGGTCGCGATGGTCTTGACCATCGGACTTGCGACGGAGACCCTGCGGTAGGGTCTCCCTGCCACAAGCCCTGGAGTGATTTTGGCTCTATCAGAGCCAAAATCACTCCCACTGAAATCACTAGTGATGTCAGTGGGGCCAGCTTCAGACGGTAGGCGTTCCCATGGGAACGCCTCCGTCTGGCAGGCACGCCTACCAAAGGGGGCGTGCTGTCAACCAACATCGACAGCACGCCCCCTTTGGTGCGAGACCCGGAGCGACAGCTTGGCTGTCGCAGTCCGGGTCTCACGCATGCGCACGACAGAGCTCCCTCCGTCGTGCGCATGCGCAGTGGGGAACATCGACCCACTTGCGAGCGTACTGCCGCTTGCGAGTGGGTCTGAATGACCCCCAATGTGCTTTGTATACTGCATTTCATACTTGTATCGCCCCAAAGTGTAATAATTTGTTTACAAATTGCTTATCTTGCCCACTGTAACCTAGTATCCGCGCAACTGATAATTATTTCTTTGTTTTTAATATATTGAATAAACACACTGTGAGCATTGTAGTGCTTTTGGAAAGTGTTGTATAAATACATTATTTTTATCCTATAGATTGTAAGCTTGCGAGCAGGGCCTTCCTACCTATATATCTGTCTGTTATTACCCAGTTTTGTTCTATTAATCCTTACGATTGTAAAGCGCAACGGAATATGCTGCGCTATATAACTAAAATACTCTTTCTCCCCTCCCCTGTATACCTAGTTGTATACATCTATGTGATGGCACCACCCACTACCTGTGCGCCAGGTGTCATAGCATTCTTCTCTGTGAAAGGACATTTGCAAGTAGCCCTATCTTTGGTGCTAAAGTTCCATCAGCTCTGGAGCATAAACCGTGTGAAACCTGCAAGATCCGTTTGCAAAACATTGGCCCCTAAGTGAGGGAAAGGGCCCGTCTTTGTCAACCTACATCCAGGGTGACTTTTTGTACCTCTCAATGTTTTTTTTAAATAAAAATCTGGGATTTGAACGACTTAGTATGTTTCTTTCTGACGTCTCGTTTACCATTGGTCTCCCAACCCTAGTATTCCAACTAAGGGCCTGATTCAGACCCACTCGCGAGCGGCTGTCCGCTCGCAAGTGGGTCGATATTATGGACTGAGCATGCGCACGACGGAGGGAGCTCCGTCGTGCGCATGCGCCAGACGCGACGAGCGAAGGAAAGTCCTTTGCTCGTTGTGTCTGATCAAAGGGGGCGTGCTGTCGATGTTGATTGACAGCACGCCCCTTTGGTAGGCGTGCCGGGGGCGTGCCTCCCTGATGGGGGCGTTCCCACGGGAACGCCTCCCGTCAGAAGCCGGCCCACTGACATCCCTAGTGATGTCAGTGGGAGTGATTTTGGCTCTGATAGAGCCAAAATCACTCCGGAGCTTGCGGTTGAAAACCTCAACCGCAGGCTCCGGCTCGCAATTTCGATGGTCGCGATGGTCTCGACCATCGCGGCCATCAAAATGCACGCTCGTATAGCCTGTGGGTGGTGACCCACAGCTATACGAGCGTCCAGAAGGACGCTCCATTTTCATGGAGGCCGGCCCTCATTCAGAGCGTGCGCTCTGCTCAGAGCGTACGGCTCTGAATGAGGGCCTAAGTTTTTAGCACCTACTCGCTAGAGCAGTCTCATCACTGCCAGTTACATGATTCAAAGCTGGATGTCAAAAGGTCGACAATCACAATGTTGAACATTCATAATGGAGACCCAACAATGTTGACAGTTACGATTCTGTGGGGTAAATTTACTAAAGTGAGATTTTTTAGAAGTGGAATTGTTGCCCATAGCAACCAATTAGATTCAGTAGTGTAACTACAGTCCCTGCAGCCCCCGTGGTGGCTTGGGGGCGGCGCTGAATGAGGGCGGCGCCGGCATCAAAGAAGTGAGGGGAGAACCGCCCTGAGCGCTGTGCCTGTGCTGCCGCCGGAGTGACTGTCAGGCGGGGGCGCGTGGGAGCCGGTGTCTCGCCGGCGGTGATACAGAGCAGGGCAGCGGCTACTCCTGGCTGTGTGAGGATGAAGGCAGTTGGGTCCTTATCCAGAATGCCAGGGGCTGATTGGGACACCAGGCCAGTCACGTTGTCTCCACACTGGCCACCCTTCACTCACTCCCTCTGCGGGCCGCTGTGCCAGATGCTGTGAGTGGAGCTCCGCTCCTATCAGGCAAAGGCAGACGGCTTCAGTTCTGCTTACTGAATCAAAAGAAATATGGCCGATGTGGGAGCTGCCGCAGCAGCTCCTCCCATAAGCCTTTGCGTAGCCATCAGTCACCACTGATGGCTCCGCCTCCATCCCGTGTGTCACTCACGCGTCTGCAGCCTGTCTTTACACCTCCCCCTCAAGTAGTGTGACAGGCTGTAAGTAAACCTGTTACATACTTATATAGTGCTGTCCAGTCTGTGGTTTATTTATTTATATACAGTCAGGTGCATAAATATTGGGACATTGGCAGAATTTTCATATTTTCATATTTTGGCCTCTATTCACCACAATGGCTTTGAAATGAAACAAACAAGATGTGCTTTAACTGCAGACTTTCAGATTTAATTTGAGGGTAATTACATCCAAATCAGGTGAACGATGTAGAAATTACAACGGTTTCTATATGTGCCTCCCACTTTTTAAAGGGCCAAAAGTAATGGGACTATCAACTCAAAAGCTATTTCATGGACAGGTGTGGGCTATTCTCTCGTTATTTCATTATCAATTAAGCAGGTAAAAGGTCTGGAGTTGATTCTAGGTGTGACATTTGCATTTGGAAATCGTTGCTGTCGACTCTCAATATGAGATCCAAAGAGCTGTCACTATCAGTGAAGCAAGCCATCATTAGGCTGAAAAATCAAAACAAACCCATCAGAGAGATAGCAAACACATTAGGTGTGGCCAAATCAACTGTTTGGAACATTCTTAAAAAGAAAGAACGCATCGGAGAGCTCAGCAACACCAAAAGACCCGGAAGACCACGGAAAACAACTGTGGTGGATGACAGAAGAATAATTTCCCTGGTGAAGAAAAACCCCTTCACAACAGTTGGCCAAATCAAGAACACTCTCCAGGAGGTAGGTGTATATGTGTCAAAGTAAACAATCAAGAGAAGACTTCACAAGAGTGAATATAGAGGGTTCACCACAAGATGTAAACCATTGGCGCGCCACAGGAACAGGAAGACCAGATTAGAGTTTGCCAAACAACATCTAAAAAAGCCATTACAGTTCTGGAACAACATCCTGTGGACAGATGAGACAAAGATCAACTTGTACCAGAGTGATGGGAAGAGAAGAGTATGGAGAAGGAAAGGAACTGCTCCTGATCCAAAACATACCACCTCATCAGTGAAGCATGGTGGTGGTAGTGTCATGGCGTGGGCATGTATGGCTGCCAAAGGAACTGGTTCCCTTGTATTTATTGATGATGTGACTGCTGACAAAAGCAGGAGAATGAATTCTGAAGTGTTTTGGGCTTCACAGTGCAGATGGACACTGACCCGAAGCATACTGCAAAAGCAACCAAAGAGTCTATTAAGGCTAAAAAGTGGAATGTTATGCAATGGCCAAGTCAATCCCCTGACCTGAATCCGATTGAGCATGCATTTCACTTGATGAAGACAAAACTGAAGGGAAAATGCCCCAAGAACAAGCAGGAACTGAAGACATTTGCAGTAGAGGCCTGGCAGAGCATCACCAGGGATGAAACCCAGCGTCTGGTGATGTCTATGCGTTCCAGACTTCAGGCTGTAATTGCCTGCAAAGGATTTGCAACAAAGTATTAAAAAGTGAAAGTTAGATTTAGGATTGTTTAGTTTGTCCCATTACTTTTGGCCCCTTAAAAAGTGGGAGGCACATATAGAAACCGTTGTAATTCCTGCACCGTTCACCTGATTTGGATGTAATTACCCTCAAATTAAATCTGAAAGTCTGCAGGTAAAGCACATCTTGTTTGTTTCATTTCAAAGCCATTGTGGTGGTGAATAGAGGCCAAAATATGAAAATTCTGTCAATGTCCCAATATTTATGCACCTGACTATGTATATATAATTCCAAGAATGGGCAGCACTCCCTCACTCCTGTAATACAGCGCCAGGTGCCTTCCTAAGTAACCCGATAGCACGATATGCAGTGGAATAGGCGGCACTCCGGTCAATAAATGGCTCCACACACTGCAGTAGTTTTCAACGTTCCGAGGGTACTTTATTCCCTCGTCGTCAGGATAAACAGATATATACAAATAGCTCACCTTAAATACCCGCCACCTTCACCATGCGCAGCGCCGGCTCACGGGGAAGTCGCACCTCAGTGACGTCATCCGTCATCACCCGTCGTCCTGGCAACCGCTCTGTGTATACATAACAAAAAATGTGTACAAAACATGAATAGCAGCACAATGTATAAACGATCAGAGTAAACAGTCATCACAATCAGACAGTAAATAGTCAGTAACACAAACCCTGGATGGAATTGCACACAGACACTGACTGACGTACCACAAAATCGTAGCAGCCAGAACTCTTCCTAAAACTGACCTGTACTGCTGACCGACTCCCCAATGTAAATACTACACATTGTAATTGTAACAGATAAAGACTACACATAAAGGAACACAGGGACTGCCTAAGTAAAACAGTGGAGGCCCATACTTTCATTAAGGCCATGAGGGGACAAGGGCCCTCATTCCGAGCCACTCGCTAGCGGCAGTACGCTCGTTCCGAGCGATGTTCGCACATCTGCGCATGCGTACGGTTTTTAGTACGCATGCGCGAACCAGTCAGTGCGGCCGAAAAACATTTGTACGCAATATAGCGAATGCCTGCTATTTTGAGTGACAGAATGAGGCGTATGTGGGTGGTAACAGGGGAAGGTGCTTGAAAACGGGGAGTGGAGATCCATTCGCAGGCGTGCTTAAAGGTCAAAACGGGCGTTTTATGGGTGTGCATAATTAATACAGCAGCGTCATTGACCACGTCACTGGGTTATTTTAACTCAGAACTGCTCGCAAAATAGCGGTTGAAAAAACCAACCACAAGAATAGCGAGCAGTTCATATCATGTTCGATGTACTCGATTAATCTAATAAATAGCGGACATGACGTATGGTGCGAGCGGCCAGGGGGCGTTTTTAAGAAATAAAAGAGCGTATGTTTTGCTCGCTCGTTCAGACTTAGAGGTGTGAACAGACTGCAATGTGCGAACGGATCATTTGCATAGCCACCCCTTGTTTTTGAACGAACGAACGCAAATAGCGAACGGCTCTGAATGAGGGCCAAGGTTCCTAGTCTATGGATCCAGCGGGTTTCGCACCGTAATAATCTCGCTGCACGATCACCCCTACGCAGAGTTTCAGGGACATGGTCAATCAAAACAAATTTCAAAGTAGCCAAACCATATTCCTTATACAGTGTATGTATAGATATAATGTTATGCATATCTGCCTGCTTGTTTATAAGGAATAGCTGCAGACTCTGGCAAGAAAAGTAATGTGATAATATATATATTTTTTTATTTGCCATATATATTTTATATATATATATCAAACTCCTAATTGAACACTTTGTAAAAGAAACTCTGAAGTCCTCTCTCAAGGGTCCCTTGTTAGTTTTCCAGGTTGCTATACTGTAATGTGCCAGTACTGTATAGTTTATGTGCATGCCAAGCTTGACTTCAGCGTGAATTGCACATAAAAAAACATCCTGGCACATTACAGGAAAGTAACCTGGAAAACTAACAAGAGTGCAAAGGTAGACTTCAGAAATGGAGAAAGTTTCTTCTTTCAATCTTTTACTGGCAACGGACATTATTGTTTAGCAACCCCTGTGATGTTCTATGTTGCTGCATGGAATTTGGATAGGCCCCTGCATTAGCCCTCTATAGCTGTGAGTAATGGTCTAGTGCGGTGGTTCTCAAACTCTGTCCTCAGGACCCGACACAGGTCACATTTTCCAGGTCACCCAGCAGGTGCACAGGTGTATTCATTACTCACTGACCCATTTTAAAAGATCCATAGGTGGAGATAATTATTTCACTTGTGATTCTGTGGTGAGACCTGGAAAACATGCACTGTTTGGGGTCCTGAGGACTGAGTTTGAGAACCTGTGGTCTAGATGTTAAAATTTGTGTTTAATGTAATTTAAAATCTAGTATTTAGCAATAAGCCTAATGCATATAAAGGACAGTTTTATGCTGCAGGTCAGAATTCTTTGCAATTACTGTATATTCCAGTGGTTCCCAAACTTTTTTGAATTGCGGCGCCATAGAGTATCCTCATTGTTGTCACAGAACCCCTAAGTTTAAGTTTGTTATTGAGAAACTCAGGAAAAAAATGTATTATGATTTTTTTTTTTTTATCACAAGAAATAATTTTTACTTTTTCGTTTTACCAAAATGCCATAGGGAGGGCGATAGAGACTTTTTCGGCAGGAGGGAGCAAACTTTATAGTTACGCCGCTGATCAGATTCTAGCTATTATCTTCTAGAAGGTTCTATTTAAATGTTAAGTAGAATCTGATTGTTTGCTGTGGGCAACATCTCTACTTCTAAAAACTATTTGCTGACACTGTAACGTAGCATTTCTCATTTGGAAATAACCACAGTTACACACAGAACATAGGCATGCCGCATGTCATTTTAATCAGCAGAAGCTTGTGTGACCTATTCACATCGCTTTGCGAATAAGACACATTTGAAGGTAAAAAGTCGCACAAAAAGATGCTTGGCGCTACCCGAGTGACACAACGTTCATAAAACGATGATTTAGTCCTTACGGTGCCCTCACACAAATGAATTAGAAGTAAAGCGAAAAACTGTTCATTTTACGTAATCTATCTCGGTTACCCATATTGAGCACATTTTTTTTAACGCTATTTACGCCTCCGTTTTTGGAGTAGAGGGGGACTTAGGGTTAGGCAGCGGGAAGGGGGGGTTAGGGTTAGGCGCTTAGAGGGGGACTTAGGGTTAGGTTTAGGCACAGGGGGGGAGGTTAGGGTTAGGCACCCCTAAGGAAGGTTAGGTTAGTTGATATTTACCTTTAGGACGATCGGGATTTCCAGCGCTGTCGGGTAGCCGCTGTTGGGAATTGAACCGCCGGCCATGCGCCCGCCGGTAATACATATCACACCCCAGCTGGGTACACTCGATACAATGTGTGATCAGCGACGGTGTGATGCAACGATACTTCACGCACGGCGTACACACTGCACGATCTGGTTTATGATGGCGCAGCAGAACAGCTGATGGGACGATGAGATAAACGATGGATCGGGTGTACACACTATACGATGTGTACGATCATACCGGTCCGATCTGCTTCGGACTGATGGCTCTCATCACTTTTCAAAAGAAAAATCTTCATCCATGTTCAATGCAGACTTATTCAGGCACATTGAGATTATCAGGCAAAGTGCAGAACTGGGAACGCGGCTAAGTTTATATGGTTAATAAATATTTGAAGAGCGCTAAATATAAATGACCTCTTCTCAGTAGGAAGACCAGAATGGGCGCCGTTAGACTCCATGTTCGGCTTGTGGAAGTTCTGTCGGATGCACACTCAGGAGATTTTACCCTAAAATGTTAAACAAAGTTTGTGTCCACTACAGAATTTTGGAATGGACACGGCGCGTTAAGGCCCCCATACACGGTGCAATATGCACCTTGCGATGCGATTTGCGATCCAACGGTCCCCACACACACGGAGCGATCGGGTGGCTGACCGCTCGATATGCTGGCATCCCCCACCCGCAAAATCCCTGCATGGGATCGTACATGGCTCCCCCAGATCAACTAAAGATGTAGAAAGATCTGGAGGAGCGATGTACGGTCCCACGGGAGGGAGCACTGGCTGATATCATACCCACACATGGAACGATATAGCAGCGATATCTTTCCAATCCGCCTGATCGGCTGCTATATCGCACCGTGTATGGGGGCCATTATGTTATCAGTAATCAGGTGTTTGGCTTTGGTGTGTGACCGTGATTTGAGAACCAGTCAGTAATTTATGAACATACATAAACAAACCTTGGAGCTTCCTTGAAAGATAAAATTAGAAAATGTGTTAAGTATTTTTTTTTTCAAATCCAGAAACATCCCGTGTGTTTAAACGATATAGATATATAGATATATATATATGTACAGTGCACTTTTATTTCTTTTAAACACTGCGATTCAAAGCGCTATTCGTAACAGTGGCACCTACTGAATGTTATTATTTAGCAGTGCCTGAACCCGTCCACATTTTATCTTTATTGTATAATGATGGTTTGCCTATCACTGACTGAGTCACAGTGCTACAGCCCACAACCCTTCAGTGGTGACAGTCACAGACAATGCTACAGCCCACAGCCTTCACTGGTGACAGTCACAGACAGTGCTACAGCCCACAGCCTTCACTGGTGACGGTCACAGACAGTGCTACAGCCCACAGCCTTCACTGGTGACGGTCACAGACAATGCTACAGCCCACAGCCTTCACTGATGACAGTCACAGACAATGCTACAGCCCACAGCCTTCACTGGTGACAGTCACAGACAATGCTACAGCCCACAGCCTTCACTGATGACAGTGCTACAGCCCACAGCCTTCACTGATGACAGTCACAGACAATGCTACAGCCCACAGCCTTCACTGATGACAGTCACAGACAATGCTACAGCCCAGAGCCTTCACTGATGACAGACACAGACAATGCTACAGCCCACAGCCTTCACTGGTGACAGACACAGACAATGCTACAGCCCACAGCCTTCACTGGTGACAGTCACAGACAATGCTACAGCCCACAGCCTTCACTGGTGACAGTCACAGACAATGCTACAGCCCACAGCCTTCACTGATGACAGTCACAGACAATGCTACAGCCCACAGCCTTCACTGATGACAGTCACAGACAATGCTACAGCCCACAGCCTTCACTGGTGACAGTCACAGACAATGCTACAGCCCAGAGCCTTCACTGATGACAGACACAGACAATGCTACAGCCCACAGCCTTCACTGGTGACAGACACTGACAATGCTACAGCCCACAGCCTTCACTGGTGACAGTCACAGACAATGCTACAGCCCACAGCCTTCACTGATGACAGTCACAGACAATGCTACAGCCCACAGCCGTCACTGATGACAGTCACAGACAATGCTACAGCCCACAGCCTTCACTGGTGTGAGTCACAGACAATGCTACAGCCCACAGCCTTCACTGGTGACAGACACAGACAATGCTACAGCCCACAGCCTTCACTGATGACAGACACTGACAGTGCTACAGCCCACAGCCTTCACTGGTGACAGTCACAGACAATGCTACAGCCCACAGCCTTCACTGGTGACAGTCACAGACAATGCTACAGCCCACAGCCTTCACTGGTGACAGTCACAGACCGCTTGTTCCACCAGGCTTCTACACCGGCACCTGGAACCGCTTGTTCCACCAGGCTTCTACATTGGCACCTTTTCAAATACCAGTACATATGCTCCTTAAGGTCAAGGGTGACACTTTGCATTTCCAGGTCCCATAACAAAGTTTGTTGGTGGGCCCAGTAATGCCACTTCAGCCTCTGAGAGGAAGAGTAGAGCAGAGATCTGTTCTGAGTATACGTGAGTCTTGGATACGCACATTAAAGCCCTGCCTGTTAGGAGAGCAGAGCTGGAGCCTGGAGAGGGTGATCGTCCTCTCCTGCAGGCCCTGTAGCTGCTGCACGCCTGTGGCAGTGATTCTGCACCTCCCTAAAGCTGGCCACACATCTAAAGATTATCTGTCCAACCAGCCAACTAGTTGATTGGTTGGAATGAAAATCTGGTAAGGAATACAATCAGCAATTTGCTCCAAAACGCTGGAAAATGGACCAAAACTGTTGTTTGAACAAATAGTTTAGATGAAACATTTAACAAACTTGTCTGACGATCATTTTCATCGGTTTTCTGGCATTTAGGAGCAAATTGCTGATCATCAGTTACTCCCATACGTTACCAGATTTTCATTCCAAACAATCAACAAGTTGGCTGGTTGGATGTAAATTGGTCTAGTGTGTGGCCAGCTTTAGGTTATATAACCCATTGGCTGATAATGTTTCTATAATGCTAGTAATTGCTCACCGAACAGCTTGTGAATATGTTCAACAAATAGAATTCTGAATTGAGGAGCGCATCTTGTTTAACCCCTAGGTACACATGGAGAGCTGTCCAGGCCACTGGCGGAATAATCTGGATATTCTGGGTTTTGTTAAATCGGACAAGGAAAAAACAACCTCTTTTCCCACTTGATTGTAATTGAAGTGCTGGGAACTGGCAGGGATGAGAGACACACGAAGGGGTCACACTCTTGAACAGCATTTTTGGGTTATGGTTAGAAAAGGTTTCAAATTTCTTCACAGCAGAAAAATAACTCATAGTACAGATGTTTTCTGGCATTAAAGGGATTACTGTAATTAATTCAATAATACAAACTCTTTATAGTCTTTTACAATCTGTCCAACGTTAAAACATCTTTTTTTTTTTTTTTTATCCTATTTTGAAATGTGGGGTAATAAATAGCTGCTCCTTACAGCTTCTTATGTGCTTCCAAGAGCAAAATACAATAAATAATAATTATCTTGTTGGCTACTTACCAGGCATAGTGTAATATAATGACGAAGAATAGATGATCAGATAGAATTTACCAATAGAGTATACAGTAGTCATTTTCATTATTAAAAAAAAAATATATATATATATAAATAAAGAGAATGTACTCAATATAGAAAACCTACATCCCGGATCAGGCACCTGTAAACCCTTCTCTTCATTAGCTAATTATTCCCATTAGTGCCGCTTACTAATGGGGGAAAATGACATCAGGTGAATTTAACTTTTTGGCTTATATACACTCCTGCAACTTTTACTAATAGACCTACTTTACTTTTTCTTCTTTCTGTCAGTTGTGGGTTGTTTACTTTTGTTGTTCTGAGAGAGAGCGCACAGCTGTGTTACTGTATGCTTTCTGCATGGGATACATTTGTATCCACAGAGCAACTAAGTATCTTTAGCTGGGTACACGCTATACAAGAATCTGGCCGAGAAGCCCGCGTCCAGCTGTTCAGCCTGAGAATCTGATAGGATGTATGCTGCACCCGTGGACGATTGACGGAACGAAACCATTGGGTCCCGATCTGAGGGCTGTTGCACAACATCAGACGGGCCCGACAGAGAATTACCGGGCTAGAAATGTAGTGTGTACAGAATTACACTTCCTGCCGATAGTTCATGTTACAACGTTGAATCAGCAGTGACTCCGCCTCTTCTCGGCTCCTCCTCCTTTTTTTTTGAAAAACAATTTTTATTAGTATTGTAAGAACAAATAAATCAGATTAATTATGCACAGAACATACAAAAATAATAGTCAATCTCAATTTTGAAAATACAAAATAGAAAATACAATAAAATATATTCAAAGATTATGATAAAACCGTAACAAACAGTACAATTACTTTGAAAATATAGATCCTTATTATGTAGTGCGTACACATGAAATCGGATGTTCATGGGATCGTTTTTTTGGGGTCCAGGAATTGATTAGTTGTTAGCGTTGCTTGACAAATCTGTCAGGTGTATGCCTCTGCCGGGATTTGTTAGGGGCTAGAGTCCAATATCGTCCAGTATGGGGCTGTTATCACTGCTGTGTAACCTGGTGGCACATTCACAAGTCAAACAAGAGAGGAGGTTCAAAGAGCTGGACAAACATTTTGACTTTTGGATACCCACATGTGTCACCATTACTAGCTGCCTAGATACCAGCATTGGATTTATACCCTGGTATGTGGTCCTCGTACATCTGTGGGCGTTTATTCCTGGACTCTCCCTTCTCTGCTTCACGGGTTTCTCTCTACTGGGTTTATGTTACATAATTTGTATCAGTGCCGTGAAGTTTGAGGAAGTATATGTTATAGTCCTTTGTGTCCTAGGAGTCCGTCTGACTGCGTCCACACACAAACACATTCCAAGTTTCACCGGAGCATAGACCAAACAAATCTTGTGCTTGTTCCCAGCCTTGAGATTGACTGCTGCCCAGCTTAGAAATTAGATTACAGAGATTACGTTAGTCAGGGCCAAAAGCACTTACATAAAACTCCATGAAAGGCTGAGCAGTGTCTTGGGACCTCTACCCTGATGGAAATTCCAGGGGGCTCCTGAATTTGGGGGAGTGTTCGTTTTCGGAGAGTAAATAACTCTGTGAATCACATCGTCATGTCCTGCTCTCAGTGACGTAATGTAGAGCCCCGATTCTGTGATTTATGCTATCGCACTCCCTTTTCCTTTGTACTTTCTGCAGTATGCCATTAAAAAGTAATGTGAGTAAGGCTGGGTACACACCTAAACGACCGGCAATCGTGCCGATGGTCAGGGCGATTTGCCTTCACCCTGGACATCGCATGATTGCCGGTACACACTTAAAAGATTCAAAGAAAGACAGAACGATCACTGTTCCGTCCTTCATCAATATGTACATCTTCACATACGATATCACACGATATCGTATGCGACCATGGGAGTGCGCAAATCAGGCAGTGTTCTCCCCAGAAATTTTTTCCAGCCGGGTGGCATCCAAAAGTAGCCGGGTGGGGGCCTTCGCAATTATGCGCGCGCCGGGAAAAGGGTATCTCCCTTACTAATCCAGCCAGACAGGTCTCAGGCTGCTTCCCCACTGGCTCTCAGTCAAAAGTGCCCATTATACAGTGCCCCCTGTAGTTTTCCCCTTTATGCATTGCCCCCTGGCTGAAGTAGTGCCCCTATGTAGTGCCCCCAGACTAGTCCCTTATGCAGTGCCCCCAGGCTTAAATAGTGCCCCCAGACTGGCCCCTTATGCCGTGCCCCCAGGTTTAATAGTGTCCCTTCTGCAGTGCCCCCAGGCTGGCCCCTTCTGCAGTGCCCCCAGGTTTAATAGTGCCCCTTATGCAGTGCCTCCAGACTGGCCCCTTCTGCAGTGCCCCCAGGTTTAATAGTGCCCCTTATGCAGTGCCTCCAGACTGGCCCCTTATGCAGTACCCCCAGGTTTAATAGTGTGCCTTATGAGTGCCCCCAGACCGGTCCTGGCCCCAGCCCCAACCCAGCACTTACCTTTGCTTGCTGGCTGCTCCCGCTACCGCTGCCTCGCACTGACTGGATCTAACTAGATCCAGAAGGCGCGCAGGGCAGACGCCTCATGTCATGACGTCACCCGCGCAGTGCATCACCGGGAACGCTTGCCTCTGAAGCGATCGGAGGCTTCTTTAGCCTCCAGTCACTTCAGAGGCCAGCGTTCCACAGTGGGGGTCAGCGGGGAAAAGTGCCGGGCAGCAGGCTGTTTCTGCCGGATGATGCGCCCATGCTAGTTATTGATCAGGCAGCGTGTACACTGATTAGCCCCAGGGCTGTGGAATCCGTATAATGTATCTTCTACTACGATTCCTCTATTTTACTACTGTCTGACTCCTTCATAAATAGTAAATGTATATTTTACATGCATTCTATCTAGACCACCATCTGAATCTCTGGGTCATTAAATCTGTACAATACACGATTTCTCAGTAAAATAATACATATATACTATGACCGCAGGATGGGCTAACCATCGCAGTGCAGTGGGTGACGACATCATGGCATAATTATCGCAGTCTAGTCGTGCCTGACAGTGGTAGTTATAATGTGACGGGTCATTCTATGAAATATAGGACACCATACATGCAAATTAAATTTCACATAACCGCTTAACATTTTAATATATATCTATGCTGCTAAAAGATCATAGTATAGTAGTAGTCACTTGATGATGTAGTTAACGTTGGTGAAAATTAATATGAAATGTAACGTGAGTCACATGGAATGACCTGTATAATATCATACTTGCCTATTCTCCAGGAACAGCCGGTAGGCTTCTGAATCTCGGCCACCCGGAAGAGCATTCAAGTCTCCTAGAGGCTGCAGTGTGCACAGCTTCGTGTCTGGTGCTGCCTGTTTTCCAAGTAAAGATGGAGTTTCAGGGCTGCCAATGACGCGATTCACGCTGAAAATCGTAGCCATGCCCCCTCTTTACAAATCCGGTAATCTCTGCATTTTAAAGCGGGGGGGTTGGGGCCACGATTACGCCTTCATGCGCCCCTTGCACCGCACCCTTTCCTGTACCACGCTCCCTGCTGTGCCAGAGGGGGCAGGCAGAAAGTCGCATCTATGCCGAATATATTTGTCAGAGTCTGTTGTGGACCCGGGGTGGAAACAGGAGCACACACATGAAGAACAGGTTTAAACTGAAAGGTAGGTTGTTTAATGTGAATGTTCGTAGACCTGAATAATAAAACTGAAGTCCAGTAATAAACAAACTGATATATGTGGCTGAAGGGGGCTGTAGTGACTGGGAGTAAACGAATGTCCGGATCAGTGACAGAGATGAATCCAGATAGACTGTGAGAGTGAAGTGGATATCCTGGTTTGCTGAATAGTGGCTGAAGGGCAAATCCGGAAATGCTGTGATGATGGCTGCGCAGGAATGGGTTAACTGAGGAGACAGGTTCAGGCAGGAGTGGGTTAACTGAGGAGACAGGTTCAGGCAGGAGTGGGTTAACTGAGGAGATAGGTTCAGGCAGGAGTGGGTCTGGTGGAAGGTGCAGGGCAGATCTCCAGCAGAGAGCAGGGCAAGGCAGAGGGGTGCAGGCTAGCCAGAGGCCGACAAGGAGCTAGGACAAGCACTGGAGCACGCGTCTAGGATACAGAAGCGCAGAGAACTCTCTCACAGCTACGCTGTGAACACATTGCACTGGCAACTACAGGGAGCTCCAAACACCCTTAAGTACCCAGTAGCGGAACGTGATAGGCCAGAGAGAGCAGCTTACCTACAGGCGATTGGCCTGCTATGTCACATGGCCAAAGACAACATGGTGGCGCCCAGACACTTGTGACGCAGAGACGCCACTAGACTTACCCTTGCCAGGATGGCCCAATGCTGGCAGACCTCTGCGTACAGCCAATGCCAGTCTCCACACGCCAGCTCCCATGACAGAAGGACCGCAAGCCTCCACGCCGCAAAACCCTGGTCGTGACATTATTGGGCTTAATTCAATTCAAAGCGAATTGATTAGCGCCGGGAGGGAGCTCTTGGAGCTATTCAGTTTAGCGCGCTGTTGAGCCAGACTGAAGGATTTCTTCTCGCACCCCTGGTGATGCGATGCTGTTTTCTGCCCTTAGGGCGGCCAAAACAGCATTGCGACGGGCACTTATGTCGGAGAATGCCAGTTCTCGCGACTAAACACCATGTTTAAGGCGCGAGAACCGGCATTCTCTGACATAAAAGCAAGCTTGCCATACTTTTCTTTGGACAGAAATCGTTCTCAAAATGTTAAGAGTAGTAATGTAATTCCTCCAAAAATGTAACCACGTCTGCCAACAAGTAATTTATTACTTACTTATAGGTTACTGTGGAGTAATTGACAGTAGGGTGAATAAATAAATCCAATACATGATTTCACTCTCATGTTTTCTGCAGTAACTACAGCACAATGTCCTCACTCCTGCTGTTCCAACATTAATTTACTACTCCTCACCTATCCCTGGCCTGTACTGTGCCATCATCAATGTTATTAGTACAAGTATCATATTACCTGTTACTTAAGCTGGGTGCACACTATACAATGTTTTATACAATATATTATAGACATTGTATAGTGTGTATGCACGTATTCATCGTATTGCCCAATCCGATGTTCTGCACAACAGATGGGACGATGCACCATCTAATGACACATTGTGCCGCCGTACACCGGATAGTGCAGTGTGTACACCATGCGCAATGTATCACATCACACTGTCGCTGGGTCGCACATCGTGTAGTGTGTACCCAGCCTTAGACTCTCACAGATCAGCCTGGACAAGACTTGAACGTCACTGTATTTTTTTTCCCCTTGTTTTGAACAAAACTTTATTTTCAGAACAGAGGGCCTGATTCAGAGCCGCTCGTAAGCGGCCACTCGTTCGTTCCGAGCGATGTTTGCACAACTGCGCATGCGTACGGATCGTAATACGCATTCGCGGACCAGTCAGTGCGGCCGAAAATCGTTTGTTCGCTAAATAGCGAATGCCTGCTATTTTGAGTGACAGGAGGAGGTGTATGTGGGTGGTAACAGGGGAAGGTGCTTGAAAACGGGGAGTGGAGATCAGAACGCAGGCATGCTTAAAGGTCAAAACGGATGTTTTATGGGTGTGCATAATTAATACAGCAGCGTCATTGACCACGTCACTGGGTTATTTTATAGTCTAAAATGCTCGCAAGATTGTGGTAGGAAAAACCAACCACAAGAATAGCAAGCAGTTCATACGCTGGTCGATGTACTCGATTAATCTAATAAATAGCGGACATGACGTAGGATGCGAGCGGCCAGGGGGCGTAGTTTTCCAAAAAACTACCGCATGTTTTGTGCGCTCGTTCAGACCTAGAGGCGTGAACAGACCGCAAAGAGCGAACGGTTCATTTGAATAGCCACCCCTTTTTTCTGAACGAGCGAGCGCAAATAGCGTCCGGCTCTGAATCAGGCCCAGAGAGCAAACACTGCTGTGCTGGTCTTTATTTTTTGATCATAGACGCCTGTACATGCGCTAATGAGATTACTGATATTTAAATAATATAATAAATTTTTATTTTGAAGCTGGTGTCTGTATATTCCTACCAACTCTTGACCTTCCCCAAATTTGACTCTGACTTCACAGCATTGCTTTAGCTCCCTGCTTCCACCGTGCACAGAAACCATGTCACAGGCCAGCGTTCTCTTGCTGCCCCTCAAATGGTCATTGCGTTAACAGCTTACACTTACACCTTTGCGGGGTCAGATTCTATGCAGGGTCGGATTTAGTGATCATGCCTCCCTAGGCACAGCATTATTGGCCGCTTTCCCCCACATCACATCACTGGCGGCTCCACCATCTTTATGTCTGGGTGCCTTATGTCATTGCCTTCAGACAGCCAAGGCATCCCCAACCTCACCCCAACTCCCACAGCACAATTTGTCATAATCATCCGGATTCCAGGTGGCCCCATCAGGCCAGCAGCCCGCTGGGGCTCTGGTGCAGGGGAAGGGGCAGCTGTGCCCCCAAAACAAAGTGCCTAGTGGGAATTCCAACACTGGTTCTACGCATGAGTGAGTGGGCTTGTTCGCTAAACTTTTTTTTTTTTTTTTTTTCTCGACTGATCCTTAATCCCCTGATGCAACTTGTCTGCTTCATTAAATCCATTCCACCATTATGAATCTCGTTCATCCTTACCTGTATTCTTGAATTTGACATTAATTGTTATTCCCAAGAAAACGAGTAATTAAAAAAACTAGAATAAATTCATGCAGAAGTGAAAAGGTCAATTTTGAAAATTTTTGTGTGTATTCTGTAAATGGAAACCCTTCCACCGCGAAGCTGCGTCCTTGCTAAAGCCTGACAAATGACAAGTCTATATTTCTTCCTTGTGGAGCTACAAGACTCTAATTACAGAGTTCCTTAGAACAACCATGTAATCTTACAAATAGCTGCACATGTTTTAATGTATGGTTCATGTTTATTTTTTGACTCCATCGGAATGCTGTGGCGTTCTCAGAACACAGGTCTGCAAACCGCAAGATTGAGGGAAAACGTTCCAAAAACTTAACAAATATTTACTTTTCCTCTTGAACCCGCTGCTACCAAAAGAATTGCAGCCCCGGATAGTGACACACTCTCAGGCGCTTCTATAAGAATGCGCTTTCCAGACAGTGTTACCGTTGCTCTTATAACGTGTGATGTATCCATTTGGCATCGAGTCCCGCTAGTACTCAGTGTTTTCCTGGGAGTGTGAAATCCATTTGTATTCTGTTTCCCTTAAGTGCATTTCACTGTATACAGATCTGCTCCATCTACCCGGTTCTGAGACACTTTATGTTGAGTGAATGTCCATTACGCTGAAAACGTTCAGATGCTGAAAGCGATTTACTGTATTTTTAAAAATGTATTTCGGACGATCTACTATAGAATTAAGGGTAGGTGAGACATTTATATAAGAACGAATAAAACACACAGATACCTGTAATAAATCACATAGTCACCTATATCAGGAAAGAAGGTTATAACTACTGTAAATGTATTCATTCGGTTCTTCCTGATGTAGTCTTACATTGTGATTATACAGCTCAATGGTGTACAAGTAGTACTGGGATTGCCGACCAATGGTTTTCTTCCAATGGTAGCTTAAATAATTTTATCATCGATGGTAGAGAGTTGCAATGACAAAACCCCCTCGCTTCTAAGTACTGCTCGTGTACAGCTGCATCGTCCATACCTTTGTGCGTGAAGAACTTTCTTGATGGTTTGCGCCGATGGTTAAAAACCATCGTCCATCGAATGTTAATCCGTGGATGGCCATCTCTACACCGACCTGTAAACTTCAGATGACTTCGCTGCAGGGCAGACCATCAGACATAAGGGCAGGATCACCGTACATAATGTACTGTGCAAAAGTTTTAGGCAGGTGTGGGAAAACATGCTGCAAACTAAGGGGTAAATGTACTAAAGTGAGAGTTCTTAGAAGTGAGTTTTAGAAGAGATGTTGCCCATAGCAACCAATCAGATTCTAGCTATTATCTTCTAGAAGGTGCTAGTTAAATGTTAAGTAGAATCTGATTGGTTGCTATGGGCAACATCACTTTTAAAACTCACTTCTAAAAACTCTCACTTTAGTCATTTTACCCTCTAGAATCTGATTGGTTGCTATGGGCAACATCTCTTCTAAAACTCACTTCTAAAACTTCTCACTTTAGTAAGTTTACCCCTAAGAATGCTTTCAAAAATAGAAGTGTAAAGTTGCATACACACACAACGATTTTTTTAATGATTATCGTTAAACGATATCGTTTAACGATAATTGTTTGCAAAAATCGTTCACTTTCTGAGTCAAACGATGAACTATTATCGTTCATGCGCGTTCACGTTTGTAGTTTGTCGTTTGTAGTTTGTCGTTCAGTCAGACTTGTCAACTCAACAATTTTCATTAAGGGAATATGCAAAAATCGTTTGTAGTTCATAAAAATCGTTCATGACATTTAGTAAATGAACAACTTTAGTAAACGATTTTAGTTAATTTTTTCAAGGGAAAAAATCGTTTACTAAAATCGTTCATTAAAAAAATCGTTGTGTGTGTATGCAGCTTTAATAGTTTATTTTTATCAATTAACAAAATGCAAAGTGAGTGAACAGAAGAGAAATCTAAATCAAATCAATATTTGGTATGACCACCCTTTGCCTTCAAAACAGCATCAATTCTTCTAGGTACACTTGCACACAGTTTTTGAAGGAACTCGGCAGGGAGGTTGTTCCAAACATCTTGGAGAACTTGCCACTGATCTTCTGTGGCTGTAGGCTTGCTCAAATCCTTCTGTCACTTCATGTAATCACAGACAGCCTAGATGATGTTGAGATCAGGGCTCTGTGGGGACCGTATCATCACTTCCAGGACTCCTTGTTCTTCTGTTTCAGTTAATTATGCCACTTTCAGATAGAAAATGGCAAAAAACTTGGATTTTTTCCGACTTTTGCATACCGGGTTGTTTTCCCATTCTCTGTCTGTACCCCCCTTCAGACAGAAGAGCAAATTACCAGGTCAAAAATTTCAACCCAGTAATTTGCTGATTTACACGGGTATTTTGAAAGGGTCAACCCGGGACTAAATTCCCGTGTCTCTGACCCTGGTAAATGTCTAAGTCCCGGGAATTTAGACCCGGGATGACCCTTTCAGACAGAAAAAGGTCCCGTGTAAATCACCAAATTACCGGTGTGAAATGTTTAACCCGTTAATTTAGATCTCTGTCTGAAAGGGGTATTACTGTTTCAACCTACATACGAACATGATGATCATTATCACCTGTTTGGTAGGATTGGTTAATCATACACCTGACTATAATTTTACAAAATCCCTGACTTTGTGCAAGTGTACCTAGAAGAATTGATGCTGTTTTCAAGACAAAGGGTGGTCACACCAAATATTGATTTGATTTAGATTTCTCTTCTGTTCATTGACTTAATTGTATTTTGTTAATTGATAAAAATAAACTAGCACTTCTGTTTTTGAAAGCATTCTTACTTTGCAGCATTTTTTTCACACCTGCCTAAAACTTTTGCACAGTACTGTATGTGTCCTCGTACACCTAGCGTCCATACGCCAGACGGGTCAACATACGCCAGACGTCGTCGTTCACCGACATATCTCATTGGCTGTGCTGCACAGCCGATGGACCGATATGTCAGCAGTGTGTAGACCGCCCGTACACACACAGCGGCAGCCGCGCGCGGGAAACGTCCTCTGGCCGCCGGGAACCGCAGCCAGACACAGATGATGGGCGTTTAGTGTGTATGAACGACCATCATCTGCAGATATATCTGTATAGTCTGTACCCACCTTTAGAAGCCAGAGTGGATCGTGCATAAATGAAGTTTTATTCCACATTAACACATACAAGACCCTGAGTGCCACTTTTTTTTCTACGCCGAAAGATCACTTTGATAAAGGGCACCAGGGCATGTTAGTCCCAGTTTGAGGAGTGCCAGATCTACCACCATATTGTGCGTGTATATATGTATGGCTAGATAGATAGCTCATTTTATTTATTTTTTTCTCCAACAAAGCCCTGAGTTTTCTGGCGCCTCTGATGTGGTGGAGCTCTGACCCTGACGCATTTTGCAGCTAACTGTTGAACATTCACAGAGAAGTGCGTTTCCTGGCCATGTAATAAGAACAATGACAATAAGGATGATTTTTCATAAAACATGTATCCAATAGAATCTGGCTGAGACAGTTGGGCAACACTTATCCGCCCTAGTGACACTAGCCAGGAGTGGTAAGGGTTAACTTACCACTTTGCCAGGCCAGCCTGGGAACTGTAGTTGTACCCATGCGTCAGCCGGCTCGCTGCCTCTCGCGCGCAAAGTGGAAGTGCGAGCTCATATTTTTATTTAATAAAAGAAAATGTTTAGAAACCAGTACACGTGGAAAATATGCTTTATTCAAAGATTGTATCAGTGACTTTGATCTGTCCTGAGATGGCGCTAATAGAACGATTATTGCAGTGGTGCCCAATACCGCCTTATACATTTGAAATAGGCGGTGACCCCCCGATGTAGGGCAAAGCCAGAAAGTCTCTTCCCTGCTTTAATAGTGCTTGAATGGTGCATCAAAGGGAAAGGGTTTCCTCGCCTCCTTACATAGAGAAATGATGAATGTTATTCCCTGTATACTTATCCGACCACTAAAATGAGAAATGAAACCATAGACCTAATGCAACTGAATATTTTATCTCATTAGTATAGATTACACTAGCTAGAGACCTAAATCTGTTTGGCTGGTATCGACTTTGTCTTTGCTGAAATAAACAGACCTTAGATTCTTTTTGTTTTTAAGCTTTTCCTGACTTACACTTTATGGGGTGTAGACCGGACGCCCTCATACCCAACAAAGTGGACAGTTTTGGGGCTCGATGACACAATATGTGCCAACGTGCATCATTGTGTCCCTCCTCCCCGCTGCTCCATGTCACAAATCATGGCGAGGCAGGGGCGCGTTGCACTCCTGGCCCTCCCGACGCTCCTGTTTGGACCCTGTCTCAGTGAGATACTCCGCATGTATAAGAGTTGTTATGTGTTAAACGTTTGAGAAATTCCAACATGTAGAAACCTTCTCAATTATCAGAAAAGTAACTAGAAGAAACGATTAATAAATTACAGCTTTCATTATTGGAACCAGATTGCAAGAACTTGGCATGACCTATTGTTCTATATGCAGAGTACGCAGCAGAATCCAGGCGGTCAAGTCTAACAGCCAGAGAGACATGCACCCCTTCACGTTCCTCTCATATGTACCGGTACAGCTGTACATTTATAGGCGCCATAACCACCTGACGCAATGGCGCTGCCATCGTTTCTCATGCATACTCTTTGGATGCATGGTACCATAATGAGGTGCAGCACAAATATGGATGCATACGGAACTGGCTTAAATTAAGAGTGTAGGGTCGTCATGCGTGAAAGAGTCCCTGGGGATCCATTGCACCCACTGCTATTGTGGTCACAGGTGGTCCCCCAAGGGCTTTGTTTGCCTCACAGAAGTGCCCGGCTGCAGCATTTTCAGTTGAAATAACACTGTACCTGGTGCAGAGCTTTTAGTTGAATATCATTCTGAATAATTGCAGTGCTTTCAGCTGTGACGCATTGTGCATGGTACAGAGCTGTCAGCTGTGACGCATGGTGCAGAGCTATCAGCATGGTGCATGGTGCAGAGCTGTCAGCTGTGGCGTATTGTGCATGGTGCAGAGCTGTCAGCTGTGACACATTGTGTATGGTGCGGAGCTGTCTGCTGTGGCGTATTGTGCATGGTGTAGAGCTGTCAACTGTGGCGCATGGTACAGAGCTGTCAGCTGTGACGACGCATGGTGCAGAGCTATCAGCTGTGACGCATTGTGCATGGTGCAGAGCTGTCAGCATTGTGCATGGTGCAGAGCTGTCGGCTGTGGCGTATTGTGCATGGTGCAGAGCTGTCAGCTGTGACGTATTGTGCATGGTGCAGAGCTATCAGCTGTGACACATTGTGCATGGTGCAGAGCTATCAGCTGTGACGCATTGTGCATCTGGCAAACTATTGCTACATGCAGTACTGTATATAAACTAGATTGACTTATTAGCCTTTAAATATATCTTGTGTAAAGTACCTTAGGGGGGATCCTATAACTGGCCCGTGACATTCCTGGGGTGACTGTGCGGAGTCGGTATGAATGACCGCCGGACGGTCAAAATCCCGACGCCGGCAGGCAGAACAGCGGAGATCCCGAGGGAGGTGAGTAAACTACCTAACCCTCCCATTTCCCCCCCATAACCCTAAGCCTCCTTTAGGGGTGCCTAACCCTAACCTCCCCCCTTAGTGCCTAACTGTAACCTCCCCCCGGGGTGACTAAACCTAACCCTCCTCCCAGCACCCTAAACCTAACCCTCCTGGGGTGTTGCCTAACCCTAAATCCCCCTGGGGTGCCCTAAACCTAACCCTCCCTTCCCCCCGCGAATATGAGGACGTGCAGACCGTACTTACCTCGGTCCCGCGTCGTTCTGGATTCCGGCGTCGGGATTATGATAGGCGTCTGTATTTCGATGCCTGTCAATAATCCCTATCCGGTATTCTGCTGTCGGGATTGTGACTTGCGGCCGCTAGTCACATGACTGCATCCCGTTGTGCAGTTACAGCATTTTCTGTTTTTGTTTTTTTCCCTGGAATATTCTGATCAGAGTACAGAAGTACTGTATGTTATATGAAGTCATGCTTACATATACCATGTAGAAACCTGTATTCCCATCACTGTAAGACAGGAAGCCAGCATGGGGTGCAGTGCAGGCAGTTTAGACGCCCTATTCAGGCTTCCTTAGCACTTTGCAGCTGGATTTCTGGCAATTTAGAGCCGCTACTCGTCTCCCCAGGGAACGGCCTCTGATTGAAGTGAATTGGAGAAGGGGGAGCGCTGCCTGTTTAACGGAAGGTAGAGAGGAAACGTTTGGGCTATGCAGTCACATCAAACTATTCAGCAAAGCAAAACCGTAAAGTGAATCTAATAAGATTGGCAAAAATAGACCTTAAATCTATGAGTACATGAAGCGCCCACACAGTCTGACCTGGCTGGCAGAGTATTGCGGGGTCGGTAGCTTTTTGCTCGATGGGCTAATGTTATGCCATGTAACATAATGCACTTTAATTATTAATTATCTAAGAAATGGGGCCAACACAAGTCCCTAGTGAGTTTGCATTTTCCGAATGGCTATCTCCATAGAATTTCTCTCTCCGCTATGTGCATGGAATGGGAACCATCCATGTGCAGAATTTGTTATTTATAGACTTTTTTTTTTTTTTTTAAACTATGTCCAAAATCTGTGAGTCCTTGTTGCAGGTACCCCATAAGGAGTAACAATAGCATGTGTACCATATCTGATTACCAGGAGATGAAAACCAGATTCCTGGACCCACTTTCGGCACTGATGACCCACAGGAGGTGCACATTTAAACCTCCCCTGCACCATGCACAGAGGATGATGTATGTCATTGTACAGTACATGCAGTTTATCGCTGACATGTGTGGGCCATCATATGAGGCATCATGAAAGAATTTTTGATATGCAGAAGTATGGCAATTGTTCCAGTGTTTGTCTAATCTCTGTTACAGGCAGGCTGCCCGGCACCGAGCCCTTCTACAGTTATACAGTTCAGCTGCTTTGGAAATTGGTGCTCAGTGCACTTCCAGCAGCCTCTCCATACAGGCCAATGCCAGGCACACAGACACCCCCCTTCTCCTCCCCTGTGTTGTCTGAGCAGCTGGGTTACCCTCACTCGCTGCTCGCTCACTGTAAATGCCAGCAGGTGATTAGGCTAATGGGATTTCTGCGCCATTTTATTGTGGATTAACCTGCTGCAGGCGCGCTGCTCCAGAGAGGAATCCCATGGCAAAAAGAGACAGTGTGACGAAGAATTAAAATCCCAGAGGTAGGCCCTTTTGTATATGTTGCTAATACTAATTGCAGGTCAGTCAGGCTGTCTGCAGAGTTAGCGGCCAGTTTGAGAACAGCTTTTGCTATATTAGTGGCCAGAAATCTCTTCCTTGATAGATCACAGGCTCACGATACAGTATATACTATCAATGGAAAGCGTCTTATGGATGATCTTCTACTTTTTAACAGGTGCGGGGACAGAAAATGTACTTGTGTATATTCTGTGGCAGGATGGAATCTAGATTATAATCTGGTAACACTATTAACCTTGTTGTCCTTTCGTTATTAGATGTTCTGCATTTTTTTTTTATTACTTGATCTTCTTGAGCAGGAACTTTATGCACAGGTTACAGTACCTCTGTGGCATTTGTGCCTTGGTAATGTGTGTCCGATTCTGGAGTATGTCGTCGCTGCGCATGCGATTGCCGGCTGTACAGGTGCTCTCCCCAGGTGGGTGATGCCGTAAAGAGTAACAAATAAAATATAATCGATAAAACATGATTATTTTGTTATTGTTAATTGGTATAGCCCCACCATGTTGCATAGTGCTGTACAGGTAATATTTGTCGTTCACACTAGTCCCTGCCACATTGGAGTTAAAAAGCACAGACTCATACTGTTCATTGCTAGTATGCTTATTGCTGAGACACAGAGAGCACAAACAAACTCTGCACATACCTCTTCTGGCCTGGAATTGAACTCATGACCGCCCCTTCTGTGAGATAGCAATGGTAAGCACTGTGCAACCATACTTTATTAAACTATTTCACTCGAATTACATCACTTTAAAACAGTGATGAGCAACAGGTAGTCGCATGTCGCCCTTCAAGCCTTCGCCTGCGGCCCCCTGCTCCTTCCTACTTGTCAGATTTATTTGTTTTAGCTTGCCACACTTGTGGCAAGCTACAACATATACAGATATGGTGGGTACACTTTAGACGACATGTCGTCTGATCGGGCCGACCTATTCGCATCAACAAATGTGTACCCACTATGGACCATACGCGCTCCCGCAGGCCCGTCGGACGTCGCAATGCTGGGTACACACATTGGTAAGTGTGTACCCTGCTATAGGTGTCTATTTCTTTGAGTAAATGTATTGCTTTACCCAGGTTAAGGGCAGTGTGTGACCCTTTTGAAAGTCGGGGAGTCGCCTGATCAGCCCTTGAACTATATCAGGTCTCCCCTCACCGCCTCTATATCTCGGTGAGTTTCCTAGGGAGGGGGGGCGATTCAATTCAGCGCGATGCGAAATATCCCCGGGAAGGAGTTCCCGGAGATATTCAATTGCCCGCCCTGTTAAGTCCGACTAAAAGGATTTCTGCTCGCACCCTCCTGATGAGGCGCAAGCAGAAATCCGACTTAAGTGCCTGCCGCGATGCTGTTTTCCGGCTTAGCGCGGTGCTAGCAGCATCGCGTGCAGCAATTTAGGCGGAGAATGCCGGTTAGCGCGACTAAACGCCCATCTTAAAGTACGGTGTCTGGCATTCTCCGACTTAAGTGGTTCTAGTCAGGCTTAACAGCGCGTTCATTTGAATAGCTCCAGGAACTCCTTCCAGGGGCTATTTAATATTGCGCTGAATTGAATTGTCCCCTAGGAAGCATGGGAGTTTCTATAAAGGGTGCAGGGAGTGCGGAAAGTTATGGAACATTGCAAAGTTTGCGACATTGAAGTGGCCAATTTTTTACATTTTTTTTTTAACGCTGACCCGTTATTCAGCCTGTCATGAATACTGGAACAGCTGTATCCACTTATCTCAAATAAAAGCAACAAACACCTAGAGCAGGCCTGGCCAACCTGTGGCTCTCCAGCTGTTGCGAAACTACACATCCCACCATGCCCTGCCACAATTTTAGCTTTCTCTAATAGCAAAACTGTGACAGGGCATGCTGGGACTTGTAGTTTCACAGCAGCTGGAGAGCCACAGGTTGGCCAGGCCTGACCTAGAGGAAATAAAATGCTGTGGGGTCTATGTACTGAGCCTGGTGGAGAGAGATAAAGTACCAACCAATCGGCTCCTAACTGTCATTTTCCAAACACAGCCTATAAAGTAACAGTTAGAAGCTGATTGGTTGATACTTTATATCTCTCCAAGACTTAGTACATAGACCCCTATGTCTCACAGCATGGCACGAGGGGAAATCTATAACAACACAGTGATAACGGCATCAGTGACCTATTGAGTATGAATGTTTCGGCAATGAGTGAAAGGTAAAGCACCTGTGTCGGGGGCCTATTTCCCACCTGCCCGCTTAGATTTGTTACTGATTCATTCAGTCTCCCAATTTAAAATGCAAAGCAAGTACTCCATTAATAGGCGTAGTATTTGTTACACTGCTCAGATTTGCATTTTCCTCTGATGAATGAGCCGCTGTACTTGGCGCTGACAAGTCTCGCTGTAACGAGTTTGTCATTTCACATGACGGTATAATTTCCTTGAATGACAGATCTCCTTCCAAGACCATCATGCAGGGCGTCTGGGAGAGAAATGTTTTCCCCTACAAGTCGCACATGGGTCTTTTCTAAACAAACACATTGCATCCTGGCCATAAAAGAAAACTTTTCATTCCCCCCTCCCATATTAATGTGTTTCCCATGGCGGTAATAATAAAAAGCATTTTTTTTTTTTTAAAGATATATTTATTTTTCCAACGAAATGCAGACATCCTGTATTCCTCCTTCACCCACACTAAGACCACCGGTACGAGGCATGAGAATACGATTCTGGTATAGAAAGCTTAAACAATACTGCAGAGGAATGTTGTCTGTATTCTTTATTGTACCCACATTACTAACAAATGCCCGTCAGCTAATATCACCTGTTACTGGTCTCACTGTTTCTCTCACTGAAAGCTGCTGTAGCCGGGGACAAATGGAAATCTGTCAATTTAAATGTTCCCTACGCTCATTCTTTAACCCCTGAGCCTATTTTGACACCTTTTCAGCTGGTCTCATATATATATATATATATATATATATAATCAGTTGTTTGAGAGAACTAACCTCCTGTCTAAAGTGGCCAGGGGTTAATTCAATTGTTTCGGGCGATCAGAGGCTGCACTTATCGCGGAATTTCTGCCTGCACTCTCCTGAGGTGTGAGCAGAAATCCACGTAAAGTCTGAAACTACTACAAGTACTGTTGAGCTTAATTTAGAAACTCAATCCCACATAGATATAGAACTGCAGTCTCCTGGTGCGTCTTTGTCTCATCGCATGTCGACTAAGACGCATCTTCGGGCAAAAAAAGACACCCATCACAAGTGGGACCTGGCGGCTCACTCACACCAGGTCTCTTTCGCCGCATGACGTAATGAGGCTAGATGTATGAGGACACACCTGTGTGTGTGTGTGTGTGTGTGTATATATATACATATCTATATATATATATCTATATATACACATATGTGTGTGTGAATATACGTATATAAATACAGATAGAGCTATGTAATCCAAACATTTTTCACTTTTCCTCTGGAGACGCAGTAGGTGGAGGTTAACGCCCCCAGAATTCCGCCACGTACCTGTGGTTGGAAGAAGTGTTTAGACTGTAGCAACCCTCTGTGAAATGAAGCAGCATATTGTAGTTCTGGGGAAGATTATCCTGCAATCCCTGATTATCTCTCCTGTGATCACAGGGCGCAGCCATGGAAATAAAAGTATTCTGTAGAAAATCCTCATGCTGTTTTGAAGTGTGTTTTTTCTCTCTCACTCTTAAGTATATCCTGACATGCAAACGCTGAACGGTTTGGGAAAGAGAATACCGAAATCCCCAAGTGGGAATTCTGCGCAGTATGAAAGTATTTTAGATTAAAAAAAAAAAAAATTCTGGAGCTAAAAGTTATACTGAAAACAGTGTAATATACAGGATGAACTGATAATACACAGGATTCTGTTCAGCTACTATACACTGTAACACTACGACGTACCCAATGATGGCAGCTAGTGGGGGAACCATCGCCATTTGCCACGAGGGGTGCAGAGGAGGGAAGGGCCTGGCAGTGCCAGGTCACTCTACTGAGCCCCCCATTGTGTGAGCCATCAATTCCTGCAGAGTCATATGTGACACCTTACTCCAATGTCCCAAAATCTCTTTCCTGTTCAGTCATCATCTACCTAATCTTAAAACACAACAAATATGGATGTATTTAGTACAGAGTGTTCAATAATCAACGCACAGTAACTTAGATTTATTACCGTCTGATCTTAAGTTGCGTGCGCAGTAACTTGGCATATTAGGGTCTGATCTTAGGTTGCGGACACCCATAAAATGTCAGATACTGATTGAGGTTGCTATTACAGGTGCTGGCCGACGCTGCATTTTCCTATTGCTGGGGAAAATACTGTTACTACCCAAGAGATGTGGCTACGTGTTGCCCTTGATTCTTACTCGAAAACCAGGTTTTACCAGGATTTTGGTGTGATGTATTGTGGTCCGTATTTTTGAGAACATGCGGTAACTTGTCCTGTTCTTAACATATTATTTACCAGTAGATATCTTCCTGTCATTAACCCCGCTGTGAGACTGTGCAGTCACTTTTTACAGACAGAATGGAGAACATTACCTTGCAATTGAATAAAAAATTGCAATTTTAACGGTAAGTTATGTCAAGATATGCAGACTTTACCTATATGTTATTAGTTTTCTATTAGGCAACTGTATTTTAGGTTCAATTTGACTGTTGAGAACCTCCCCTTTTGTGTTCCATTACCAATTACTCTTAGTGATAAAATACCAGGGACGTGCAGGCAGGGGAGGCAGAGCCTCCGCTGGCATACTTCTGAGACTTGATATAATAATGATTAGAATAATACAAAGAAGATATTTAGAACTTATAAACATATTCTTTGTGTATTGTAATAATTTTTATAGTTAACACTCACCAGCTTTGTGGAGCTCCCCGGGACTGCAGGGAGACGAGAGATGAGGCAGCAACAACTCAGCCTCGCTTCTGTATAGTCAGACACTGCTTGCAGAGCTGGGCTGGGTCCACACGATGGGTAGTAAGCTGCACAGAAAGAGAGCTAATAGAGGCATGCCTTTGAGTATAGGGGGGCGTGCCTTGGGCACTGATAGACACCTTGGATGTGTCATGTGACCAGGAAGTGCACTGCAGTGTTTAGAGAACAGAGCTCAGTCAGCAGCAGCAAGAGAAGACACAGTGATGCAGGTAGGAGAATCAATGGACACTGAAGCTTAGTGTAGTGAGGGGAGAGTTACAGTGTGTAGTGGGTGAGACAGGCTTCCAGCAATCGGACCCATCTCCATGTGTACCTCCCCAGCCATTGACTTCACCGCACGTCACTGTAAATTATCCCCTATGCCTATTTGTGTAGTAACACAGTCATACCTCCCAACATTTCATCCCGGCCGGGAGGAACATATGCGCGTGCCCAAAAACAGGGGGCATGGCTTATCGTTGAGGAGCGTGGCTTCACGGGAAATGTCGCGCCTGTGAGCAACGCCCCCATTTTCGTCATGCTGGGGGCTTGCCCGGCACTCCGGGAGCTGTTGGACATGCCCCCAGTCCATAGCCAGCACTGTGTATATGGCGCGCGTCATCCATTCACAGCGGTGTGACAGTGTTCTCCCCAACTGTCCCATGCCCGCGGGACACTGCGGCCCGCGTGTGGGACAGCGGGACAGTGGCTCTAAAACGGGACTGTCCCACTGAAATTGGGACAGTTGGGAGGTATGCACAGTGGATACCTCACTGGGGTCTTGGGTTTGATTCCCACCAAGGCAATAGCTGTGTGAGGTTTGTATGCTCTTCCTGTGTGTTTGTGAAGTGATGTCATGAAATTACAGAACAAACATTGGGGCAAGAATATGGATGCTGTGCAACTTCCTTTTCCAATTTGGGGCACCTTTCTGTGACCCAAGTTAGATAAGGATGCAGACGGGCCCCCCATCCCCATTCCTCGGCCTTGCACCGTGGGCAGCAGCAGCCAGTTAAGCACGCCCTTTTTGGCCCTGCATATTTTGGAGACGTCATTTAATTATAGATTTCTCAAAACTGAATGCCAGCTAAAGGCCCCCCTCATACAGGAGCTATAATGAAATAAGGGATCATTCTTTTTGGTTTATTGGGTGTATTGTACCTATGCAGAATCTGGATTTATTTAATCACAAAAATCTTACTGCTGCAGCGGCCACGGTTCTGCAAACTGCTCACAACGGAGCCAAATACGAGAGCTCTGTGGATTGTTTTGCTGGCAGAAAGGTATCGAGCAATAGGATTGATATTTAGAAGATATCGGAATTACTTAGAAGTGGTTGCCATGAGGTTGTAAATCTACGTTTATTACTAAAAAGGGCGCGCTCACCTCCGAGGGAGTGCTGCGATTCCTGATCACTGCAGAGCAGTTACGGTTCCCGCAGCCGCATCTTTTTCCAGCAGATGTTGTAAATTGTGCTCGCGGACCCTTGTATTCTGGGAAGTGGATCGGATGCGCACACATGTATCTTTAGTAAAGTAAGGGAGTGTACATGCATATGTATTTATTTTTATTTTAAACAATGCAAGGTTGCTGCAGTCATCATTACGATGACAACTTTGATATTATGATGCTGTCTGGCTTATATTTGCTCAGCACCTCCCCTATCACCTGTCATTTATCAACCTCCCCTATCCCCTGTCATTTATCAACCTCCCCTGTCATTTATCAACCTCCCCGATCACCTGTCATTTATCAACCTCCCCTATCACCTGTCATTTATCAACCTCCCCGATCACCTGTCATTTATCAACCTCCCCTATCACCTGTCATTTATCAACCTCCCCTATCACCTGTCATTTATCAACCTCCCCTATCACCTGTCATTTATCAACCTCCCCGATCACCTGTCATTTATCAACCTCCCCTATCACCTGTCATTTATCAACCTCTCCTATCACCTGTCATTTATCAACCTCCCCTATCACCTGTCATTTATCAACCTCTCCTATCACCTGTCATTTATCAACCTCCCCTATCACCTGTCATTTATCAACCTCCCCTATCACCTGTCATTTATCAACCTCCCCGATCACCTGTCATTTATTAACCTCCCCGATCACCTGTCATTTATCAACCTCTCCTATCACCTGTCATTTATCAACCTCCCCTATCACCTGTCATTTATCAACCTCCCCTATCACCTGTCATTTATCAACCTCCCCGATCACCTGTCATTTATCAACCTCCTATCACCTGTCATTTATCAACCTCCCCGATCACCTGTCATTTATCAACCTCCCCTATCACCTGTCATTTATCAACCTCCCCGATCACCTGTCATTTATCAACCTCTCCTATCACCTGTCATTTATCAACCTCCCCGATCACCTGTCATTTATCAACCTCCCCTATCACCTGTCATTTATCAACCTCCCCGATCACCTGTCATTTATCAACCTCCCCTATCACCTGTCATTTATCAACCTCCCCTATCACCTGTCATTTATCAACCTCTCCGATCACCTGTCATTTATCAAGCACAGTATTTGAAATGACAGAAACTGATCGGTTGCTTTGGGCAACTTCTCCATGTTATCTCTCCCCGAGGCTTGATACATCTCCCCTTCAATGCCCTTCAAGAAAGCAAAATAACTTACAAAAGAATGAATACAGCTAATATTATTATGTACTCTTAAAGTACTGATATCCATGGACTATTATTTTTGTAGTTTAGAGCCAGCATTTGGCTACTTACAGAAATCACACCTGCTGCTCACATTTCCACGGGAAGTCTATCGGCGGCTCTTGTATCGAGGACATTTTGCAATTTTTAAACATTTTAAAAAAGGTAATAAATAATGTAAATACATTTCAAAGATCTCATTACTCACTGCATAGGTTCTGACAATTCTGAATAGTGGGAAAACGTCACTTTTTTTTTTCCCGTTTGAAGCAAATGATTCAATGTGGCTCATTTATACAAAGGTGTGAACCCTACTGGTTGGGTGATTCATCCTGCATCTCGTCACTGTCCAGCTGTTGTGGAATCACTTGAAGTCATAGTTGTACAGCAGTTGATAGGATCTCTGGTTGCCCCCTTCAGATTGATGATAAAATGCCCATTTTTATCTTTAACTTTTGTAAACAGAAATGAAGAAATAAATAATGGAACCTCTCTTATTTTGACATTGAATTAAAGACTCCAATGTTGTACTTGAAAGGATTGACATAACTTTGTATAGCTCCTCCTTATGCAAACATGCACCCTACCACATATTGCTAAGAGCATGGGGGGAGGGGCTTCTCTCATTGGGCCCCCCACTTTTTACCTCTGTATCTCGAGGATGCAGGTAGTGAGAAGCGAGCGGTATGTTACTTTTTAACTGACGTTTTGTATTATTACAATACTTTAGATATATTTCTTCAAATTCTTTGGTAATTATTGACAGGCTAATCACTATCTAGGCTGCTTAACGCTGAGTCCTATGTAATATCTTACAGCTGTCGAATGGATGGCGCCAGTAGTTAAATAGCTGTGTCATGAGTTTGAGAATCTGGGGCTCATAAATTCTATCTCAGATTTGGAAATGGCTCTCGGATGGTGGAAGACGAGAGAAATGTATTGTGCTTCACCCCTTCAGAGCTCACAGTAACCAATTTACTAAGGTGCTAAATGCCCTCGGTAGAAGCACCAGCTTTGGTTGTATCTGTAAAAGGTAATGTAAGCGCAACACAGAGTTTAGAGTTTTGTATCTTCAAAATGCAGTTCTGGTGGGGGTCAGGGAAGCCATGATTGTAGCAGAGCACTGCATCAATACTACTGAATTGCAGTATGGTAGTGTATAGATCCCCTTCAGTAGTAATGGTTAGCATGATTGCCTCACAGCACTAAGGTCATGGGTTTGATTCCCACTATGGCCCTAACTGTGTGGAGTTTGTATATTCTCCCTGTGCTTGCGTGGGTTTCCTCCGGGTGCTCCGGTTTCCTTTTTTTACTCCAAAAATATACTGGTAGGTTAATTGGCTCCCAAAAAAACCAAATATATCCTAGTGTGTATGTGAGCATGTGGTAGGAACATAGGGCCTGATTCAGAGCCGCTCGTAAGTGGCCGCTTGTTCGCTCCGAGCGATGTTCGCCACGTCACTTGGTTGTTTCTTAGCCTGAACTGTTCGCATGATTGCGGTAGGAAAATCCAACCACAAGCACTGTGAGCAGTTCAGACGCCTTTCGATGTACTCGATTAATCTAATAAATAGCGGTGATGACGTATGATGCGAGCGGCCAGGGGGCGTCTTTACAAAATAGTGAGCGCATGTTTTGTTCGCTCGCTCAGACATAGAGGCGTCAACAGACCGCAAAGAGCGAGCACTCAATTTAAATATCCAGCCCCTTTTTCAGAACGAGCGAGCGCAAATAGCGTCCGGCTCTGAATCAGGCCCATAGATTGTAAGCTCCACTGAGGCAGGAAATGATGTATCAAATATTCTCTGTAAAGCACTGTGGAATATGTGTGCGCTATATAAATATATGTTAATAAATAAATAATAAAGGCCACAAAAATAATAAATTTGTCCCCTCGCTGGCTCACTGCACTCGCCACGGGTTTCTGTTCCCCCTCTATGTCCACGTGGATAGTAACTAGTGATGTTGGACAGTAACTGATGAAGTCAGGGTACATCTACTGAAAGGGATCTATCCACTACCTCCCCTGTGACATCATCACCAGCTGCCTGCAGCATGGTTGGAGCATTAGTTGTTTGAATCGAGATAATGGTTACCAGTGAGATACAATGACGCAATGGAGTTCGAAGTGGGGTAGGTCAGGCTGGATAGACCTAATACAATTTAGTAGCGTTTCTTATCAAGGACAAACGAACAGCATTTACTGTAGCATAAACCTAGAAAGAGTCGTATTTAGGGGTCGATTCAGACCCGGGCGCTAAGCCGCAATCTCTCGCTGCCAAAAGGAGCCGGGTATGCAAATGCCGTGAACGCACTGTCAGGCTCTATGTCTTAGAGAGCGATGGCAGTGAGCGCACGTCGGAGTATAAAGATGCCCACTTTTCATTCTTAGCACACGTCATCTCCAGGAAGTGTATGATTAATCAGAACCATCGAGAGCCATCGGAGCTGCACACAGCGCTTGAGGTAGACTCTCCCCCACCGCAAGCACTGTGATCACTGCAGGCTGAAATACAACCAAGTGACGTGTACAATGACTCTTCCATGCTAATTATGAACGCCCATTAAACGCCATTTTGAAGCCCAGACACGCCTGCGTTCTCACCACCACTCCCCCGTTCACAAGCACCTTCCCCTGTTACCACCCACAAACGGCACTGTCACTCAAAATAGCCTCCAGTCTGTATACTAGGAGCGCACGATTCCCGGACGCAGTGACTGGTTTGCGTATGCATATTTTGTCACATACGCATTCGCAGACGGGCGACAATCGGCCATAGCAAGCGATCGCGGCTTAGCGGCCGGGTTTGAATCAGCCCCTTAGTACTTAACAAAACTGTGTTCATTGGCTGATGGCTGTATGGCTCATGAAAGGTAAAGTAAATAGTTTTAATTATAATATTTTAGATCTGTTGGGAGTTGTTTCTTTAATATACAGGCAGTGGCTGCATTGTTATATACATCTTTCTAGTACTGGGTGGGACTCCCCCCTTTTGCCCCAGAACAGGATCCTTTGTGGCATGGACTGAGCAATGTTCCTTAGACAGTCTGGCCCATGGTGACATGATGGCATATTGTCTACACTCCCGGAAGTCGCGAAAGACTCACGATTTTTCAGGTAACTCCCCGCCCCCCGGAAGTATCTCCCGATCCTGCCCACTTCCTAGTGAAGCAGGCAGTATAGGGAGATTTAATAAGGAATTTGTGGATCCGCGAGGAGGGGGCGGGGCTAAATGGCACAATTTGCGACCTAATTACACCGGCCCCGCCCCCGCACCAGGCTGCTCCTGGAAAGGTTTATTACAAAGTCGGTAAGTGTGCATGATAGCATCACGCAAGTTTGCCGGCTGCACATTCATGCTGCCATTCCCCTGTCCCCGCACAAGGTGTTCTATTGTACTGAGAGCTGGTGACTGCGGAGGTCATTGGAGCACAGTGAAAAAGCATTTTAGGGAGATTGTGAAAGCAGCACCTATGAGTGCGGTGGTAAAGAGGGACGTGTACTGCTACATCTGAGAGGCGTGTCATACATGTGATGGGCGTGTGCTGCTACATCTGAGAGGCGTGTCATACATGTGATGGGTGTGTACTGCTACATCTGAGAGGCGTGTCATACATGTGATGGGTGTGTACTGCTACATCTGAGAGGCGTGTCATACATGTGATGGGCGTGTGCTGCTACATCTGAGAGGCGTGTCATACATGTGATGGGTGTGTACTGCTACATCTGAGAGGCGTGTCATACATGTGATGGGTGTGTACTGCTACATCTGAGAGGCGTGTCATACATGTGATGGGTGTGTACTGCTACATCTGAGAGGCATTTCATAAAAGTGACTTACATTTAAAAGTAAATGAGCCCCAAAGCAGTTAGTGAGATCTACAGGTACTGTATTTCACAAGTGGTTCCATATAAGTTGCCTTATATGAAAATATATGTAGCCATAGGGATCATTGTGCCTTATAACCAATGCAGGGAAATGGCACGGATTATACCATTTGTATCGATATATCTCTGATTTATTTTATTTTTTTACCCAGTATATAACCGCAACATAATGGGGGTAAGGTGTAATCAGGGGGATTGCTAGACTCTTCAGGGAGTCAGGGAGATTGCTACTATTTCAGGGAGTATCCCTGACAATGAGGGAGAGCTGGCCAGTATGGGTCATTGTCATGTTGATGGACCCGCATTATGTGATGTGGGCTGTGTGACACTGCGTGTTATCCTGCCGGAAGAAGCCAATAGAGGATGACTGTGGCCCCTAAGGGATGCACATGGTCAGCAACTATACTCGGACAGGCTGTGGAACTTAAACAGTGCTCGGTCGGTATTAACAGGCTTAGGGCTGTATTCAATTAGGTGCAAGAAGTCGGAACCGTACCGCCAGATTTTTGTACAATCTTTTCGCAATGCGCGCTCCCGTTTTTCGCCCTATCCAATTGCAAAAGACAAGTGCGCTCAGCGATTCGTGCGCATAGTGAAACCAGTGAAAAGTAAAGCACATTTTGGGGAAATCAGTCTGTACCCCATAAAAAACGTGGAAAAATGATAGAGAGCTATATTTTTTTGGAGAAAATAACTGCTGCAGTTAAATTGGGGGTACATGGGTGCTAGTATATTTTTGTCTCTATAAAGTGCACTATAAAAAAATAAATAACCCCTGCTGTAGCCACCTGCAATCCTAAAAACACCTGTCCCACCCATAGAACCACCAAATACTTGACCCAGTACTTTATACCCATTTTCCAACACTTTTTACATCATCACCCCAAAAACATGTCATTTTTAGGGGGGTTTAAGCTATTTAAAAAATCTTTCTGCCTAATTAGTCATTAGGGGTGAGGGAGGGGTGTCTAAAGGGTTCCGAACCAAGTGCCCACATTTATAGGCAAAAATTGGGATTTTGCACTTTTTTTTCGTCACTTCTCTGAGATGGTGAAAACTTTTCGCTGGTTTCTGTCCATGGAGTTTTCGCATGTGTGAACACTGCAGGAAATGGATAGCGCGATACACACTTAAGTGCTAAATGTTTTTCGCCAAAACACAACTTTTCACACCTAATTGAATACTGCCCTTAATGTGTGCAAGCAATACATTCCCCCAAACCATTGCAATACCACCAGTCTGAACCATGGACAAGTCCGGATGGATCCATGTATATATATTGTTTACACCAAATTCTGACCCAATCACTGCAGCAGAAATTGAGATTCATCCGACTAGGTGATGAGTTTCCAGTCTCACACAGCTCAGTGTTGGTGATTCTGTGCCCACTGTGGCCTCTGTTTCCTGTTCTTATCTGGCAGGAGAGGGACCCGGTTTGGTCATCTGCTGCTCTAGCCCATCCACTTCTTGGTGTGATGTGCTGTACGGTCAGAGATACTCTGCATAACACTGATGTAATACATGGTTATATGAGTTACTGTCACCTTCCGGTCAGCTTGAACCAGTCTGGCCATTCTTCTCTGACCTCTCACATTAGACGTTTTCACCCACAGAACTTCCACTCTCTGATTACTTTCTGTTTTCTGCACCATTCTCTGTAAACTCAAGAGACTGATGAAAATTCCAGATCAGCAGTTTCTGAGATACTCAAACCTTTCAGTCTAGCAGCAATCATCATTTTCCTGTGAAAATCCCTTTTTGTTCCTCATTTTAGTTTTTGGGTGGTACAATAACTGATCCTCTTGACCATATATATATATATATATATATATATATATATATATATATATATATATATATATATATATAGTCAGGTGCATAAATATTGGGACATTGACAGAATTTTCATATTTTTACTTCTATTCACCACCACAATGGCTTTGAAATGAAACAAACAAGATGTGCTTTAACTACAGACTTTCAGATTTAATTTGAGGGTAATTACATCCAAATCAGGTGAACGGTGTAGGAATTTCAACGGTTTCTATATGTGCCTCCCACTTTTTAAGGGGCCAAAAGTAATGGGACTATCAACTTAAAAGCTATTTCATGGACAGGTGTGGGCTATTCCCTCATTATTTCATTATCAATTAAGCAGGTAAAAGGTCTGGAGTTGATTCTAGGTGTGACATTTGCATTTGGAATCAGTTGCTGTCCACTCTCAATATGAGATCCAAAGAGCTGTCACTATCAGTGAAGCAAGCCATCATTAGGCTGAAAAATCAAAACAAACCCATCAGAGAGATAACAAAAACATTAGGTGTGGCCAAATCAACTGTTTGGAACATTCTTAAAAAGAAAGAACGCATCGGAGAGCTCAGCAACACCAAAAGACCCGGAAGACCACGGAAAACAACTGTGGTGGATGACAGAAGAATTATTTCCCTGGTGAAGAAAAACCCCTTCACAACAGTTGGCCAAATCAAGAACACTCTCCAGGAGGTAGGTGTATATGTGTCAAAGTCAACAATCAAGAGAAGACTTCACAAGAGTGAATATAGAGGGTTCACCACAAGCTGTAAACCATTGGTGAGCCACAAAAACAGGAAGACCAGATTAGAGTTTGCCAAACAACATCTAAAAAAGCCATTACAGTTCTGGAACAACATCCTATGGACAGATGAGACAAAGATCAACTTGTACCAGAGTGATGGGAAGAGCAGAGTATGGAGAAGGAAAGGAACTGCTCATGATCCAAAACATACCACCTCATCAGTGAAGCATGGTGGTGGTAGTGTCATGGCGTGGTCATGTATGGCTGCCAATGGAACTGGTTCCTTTGTATTTATTGATGATGTGACTGCTGACAAAAGCAGCAGAATGAATTCTGACGTGTTTCGGGCAATATTATATGCTCATATTCAGTCAAATGCTTCAGAACTCATTGGACGGTGCTTCACAGTGCAGATGGACAATGACCCGAAGGATACTGCAAATGCAACCAAAGAGTTTTTTAAGGCTAAAAAGTGGAATGTTATGCAATGGCCAAGTCAATCCCCTGACCTGAATCAGATTGAGCATGCATTTCACTTGATGAAGACAAAACTGAAGGGAAAATGCCCCAAGAACAAGCAGGAACTGAAGACATTTGCAGTAGAGGCCTGGCAGAGCATCACTAGGGATGAAACCCAGCATCTGGTGATGTCTATGCGTTCCAGACTTCAGGCTGTAATGGCCTGCGAAGGATTTGCAACAAAGTATTAAAAAGTGAAAGTTAGATTTAGGATTGTGTAGTTTGTCCCATTACTTTTGGCCCCTTAAAAAGTGGGAGGCACATATAGAAACCGTTGTAATTCCTACACCGTTCACCTGATTTGGATGTAATTACCCTCAAATTAAAACTGAAAGTCTGCAGTTAAAGCACATCTTGTTTGTTTCATTTCAAAGCCATTGTGGTGGTGAATAGAGGCCAAAATATGAAAATTCTGTCAATGTCCCAATATTTATGCATCTTACTGTGTGTGTGTGTGTTGATTTAAGATGAGAATAGCCTAGAAGGTTTGGAAATGTTTTTTATTTTTTATTTTTTGTAAAACCATTTATCTCACGAATAACATATTCCTTTGAACGGTTTGAATCTGGCAGTAAGTCCGCTTGGCATGAATGGTAACAGATAACAGACTAAAGATGGTAATGTTCAACATTGGATTTATTTGAGCATTTTTTTATGGCAAGAAGACAATATCATTAGGTTGCTGCATATGTTATCTACATAGCTGGTTTTACCAAGATACCCCCTTTTCATTGCCTTATCACCCTGTACAACTATCTATGTAATAATCGAGAATGGCATGTCCTGAGATGGATCCTATTCCTCCCCCTCATCACTGCGAAGGAGAAGGGGCAAACCATCAGACGAGAACCCTGCACTGGCACAAGTAAAGCTGGGTACACACTTGGCGATAAATCAGCCGTTCAGTCAAAGGGCCGATATATTGCCAGTGCGTAGATGGGTCTGTACCCTTAATTTGTCTGTGAGCGACTTCGCTCACAGACATACCAATCGTCCACCCAGATGCACAGACGATGCCATAAGTCTATATACACTTAACAATCGTTGGGTCGGCCAGCATAAATCTTACGGGGGCAGGGTCTGGCTGGGGAAGATCACGCATCCATTTTATTATTGTAAAAAAAGACAATAAAGACCGTATTTGGCGTATACTTATATGACCAACGCACCTTTATCATGGTTTTGGACTGTATTGGCTTCACCGGGAAATACTTTCTCATTTTCCCTTTTTACCCAAATAGGTTTATTGATGTTTTTGTTTTTTATTTGAGGGATGGGTTAAAGATATGTAGGGTCTTCATTTAGTAACTTATTGTTCTAGACACTTTTTTGTATTCATCTATTTCCGAAGGAAGACCATGATAAAGACACACAAAATCCACTTTGCCATAAATTCTCCAATTTTTTTTCAATATTTATATGATTTGTCTACTTTTTAACTTTTTTACATATTTTATTTTTAAACTAGAAGATCCCTTTTAGATAAAGAGACTCCAGTAGGCCTGCCATATTATTAATTGTCTGATGTACTGTGTATACTCCATGGCCATCTGCACATTAATACACCACCTGCACATTAATACACCAATCTAATCATCCAATCATGTAACTACAACTCAATACATAAAAACATGTATATATGGCCAAGAGGTTCAGTTGCTGCTCAAACCAATCGCCAGAATGGGGAAGAAAAGTGATCAAAGTTCTTGTGGAATGACCGTGGAATGATTGTTGGTGCTGAATGAGTTAGATTGCGAATCCCAGAAATTGCTGGTCTCCTGGGGCTCTCATGCACAACAGTTTGCAGGGAATGATTCACGAAACAAAAAGCATCCAGTTCCTGGGGAGAGATAAATCAAGTCATCCTAGCTTTGCCTGGGGCAGCATAATGCCGTTGGGCCACGATGACACAGTCCAGTGAGAATAATTTCATCATGCCATGTCTACTCCTGCCCTACCCTTCTAGGATGCGGGAGGGTGACCTCTCGCGTGAACATGTGGCGACTTTCTAGTACATGGTTTCCCAAACGCTTTATGTAATAAGCCTTGGAGAGAGAGAGAAAGTGGACAGGGATAAAGTACCAACCAATCAGCTTCTAACAGTAATTTTTCAAACACAGCCTGTAACAAAACAGGAGCTGATTGGTTTGTACTTTATCTCCGTCCACTTTTTCTGTCTCCATGGCTTAGTACATAGGGTGCCTTGTGGACAGAAAATGCTAACAGTCCAGGTTTTAAGGATATCCATGCTCTTTTGCAGATGGTATAATCAAACTGACTGAGGTACTAATTAAGTCACCTGTGCTTAAGCATGGATATCCTTAAAACCTGGACTGTTAGAATGCCACCGTTGGGAACCACTGCCCTAAGACATTCAGACTAGACTAGACAAGACAAGACAGACTAGATAATTATACCATTGGTAAATGTGACATTCATAAACATAATTTTGCTTTAAGGAGTTTATGTTGGTGGAAATGAACTGTCCGTATGAATTTCAGCATTATATTGATGGTGTTTTCACTGTTCTATTCAGCATTGGTCGAGGAAGGTTTAGGTGTACGAACCACTCATATGCGACAAAGGTGAGCCGAGCAGTGATGAATTTTAGTGACGCAAGTCACAAAAAAGATCTTGCACCAAGCTGCTGTGTAGGAGCTGGCCATGGTGCTGAAACAGCATGAGGACATCTGAAACTGAGGCTTGGAGTGAAGCAATTCACAAAAAAACCTGTTGTGCTGTGTTAGTGAAACAGTGAGAGCCAATCAGAGATAGCAGTGTACGCTGCAGTTTAGAAAGGGGAGGGAATCAAGGACTGAGCAGGGTCACGTCTGAGGCAGGCAAAAAGTGAGAGACAGCCCCAAACAAACCCATAAAGATGCCCTGATGCTGACATTAGTAGCCAGGGGAGGCATAGCTGTCGGGAATAAAAATAAAAACAACCGTTGGAACACCATCGAATGATTTCCATTTGATGGTAGCAAACATCGGATCGGCACCATCAAATGGTAAAAATACTACCATCGGAACACAGGCATTGCCGGTTAGTAACCATCGGATTCAGATGTCCATCCCTATGTTGAACCTGCAGGCGGACTCCGACCACCACTCCTCCACCGTGAAGTGCTCTCTCTCCAGCGTGATATTCCTATTCCCGCTCAGCCACACGGCCTCGGTAAACAGGAGGCACCTACCATGGAAGTCAGCGCTGTTCTCGGACACGGACACCACAGCGAGGAAGCCAAGGAAATACAGGGTTCATTGTGCCAAGAGAATATTGCCATGTTCGGCACCTGGGAACGAGCTTGCATGGAGGCTGTGGAAATATGCACAGGTGCCCCAGCCCTGGTGACATGCTGCTGATAATGCTTATGGTAGCTGCAATACAAATCTCTCATCCATGATCCTGCACTTTCCAGCACATTCCAGTGACAGGACCCCAGCCAGCTGCAGGGCAGCTGCAGTGGGGGGTTGTGAGATACAGGGGGCAGGAGTAAAAAGCAGGAGGCTAGTGTGAGATGCAGAGGCAGGAGTGAGAAGCAGGAGGCTAGTGTGAGATGCAGAGGCAGGAGTGAGAAGCAGGGGCCTGTGATTAAATATAGGATACAGTGGTGAGATGCAGGGGCAGGAGTAAGAAGCAGGAGGCTAGTGTGAGATGCAGGGGCAGGAGTGAGAAGCAGGAGGCTAGTGTGAGATGCAGAGGCAGGAGTAAGAAGCAGGAGGCTGTGGTGAGATGCAGGGGCAGGAGTAAGAAGCAGGAGGCTAGTGTGAGATGCAGGGGCAGTAGTGAGAAGCAGGAGGCTAGTGTGAGATGCAGGGGCAGGAGTAAGAAGCAGGAGGCTAGTGTGAGATGCAGGGGTAGGAGTAAGAAGCAGGAGGCTATTGTGAGAATCAGGGGCAGTAGTGAGAAGCAGGACGCTAGTGTGAGATGCAGGGAGAGGAGTAAGAAAAGGAGGCTAGTGTGAGATGCAGGGGCAGTAGTGAGAAGCAGGAGGCTATTGTGAGATGCAGGGGCAGGAGTAAGAAGCAGGAGGCTGTTGTGAGAGGCAGGGGCAGTAGTGAGGAGCAGGAGGCTGTTGTGAGATGCAGGTGCAGTAGTGAGAAGCAGGAGGCTGTTGTGAGAAGCAGGGGCAGTAGTGAGAAGCAGGAGGCTATTGTGAGATACAGGGGGCAGGAGTAAGAAGCAGGAGGCTAGTGTGATATGCAGGGGGAGTAGTGAGAAGTAGGAGGCTATTGTGTGAGATGCAGTAGGCTGTTGTGAGAAGCAGGAGGCTAGTGTGAGATGCAGGGGCAGGAGTAAGAAGCAGGAGGCTAGTGTGAGATGCAGGGGCAGGAGTAAGAAGCAGGAGGCTAGTGTGAGATGCAGGGGCAGGAGTAAGAAGCAGGAGGTTGTTGTGAGATGCAGGGGCAGGAGTAAGAAGCAGGAGGCTATTGTGAGATGCAGGGGCAGGAGTAAGAAGCAGGAGGCTAGTGTGAGATGCAGGGGCAGGAGTAAGAAGCAGGAGGCTAGTGTGAGATGCAGGGGCAGGAGTAAGAAGCAGGAGGCTGTTGTGAGATGCAGGGGCAGTAGTAAGAAGCAGGAGGTTGTTGTGAGATGCAGAGGCAGGAGTAAGAAGCAGGAGGCTATTGTGAGATGCAGGGGCAGGAGTAAGAAGCAGGAGGCTGTTGTGAGATACAGGGGGCAGGAGTAAGAAGCAGGAGGCTGTTGTGAGATGCAGGGGCAGGAGTAAGAAGCAGGAGGCTATTGTGAGATGCAGGGGCAGGAGTAAGAAGGAGGAGGCTAGTGTGAGAAGCAGGGGCAGTAGTGAGAAGCAGGAGGCTAGTGTGAGATGCAGGGGCAGGAGTAAGAAGCAGGAGGCTAGTGTGAGATGCAGGGGCAGGAGTAAGAAGCAGGAGGCTAGTGTGAGATGCAGGGGCAGTAGTGAGAAGCAGGAGGCTGTTGTGAGATGCAGGGGCAGTAGTGAGAAGCAGGTGGCTGTTGTGAGAAGCAGGAGGCTATTGTGAGATACAGGGGGCAGGAGTAAGAAGCAGGAGGCTGTTGTGAAAAGCAGGGGCAGTAGTGAGAAGCAGGAGGCTAGTGTGAGATGCAGGGGCAGGAGTAAAAAGCAGGAGGCTGTTGTGAGAAGCAGGGGCAGTAGTGAGAAGCAGGAGGCTGTTGTGAGATGCAGGGGCAGGAGTAAGAAGCAGGAGGCTGTTGTGAGATACAGGGGGCAGGAGTAAGAAGCAGGAGGCTGTTGTGAGATACAGGGGGCAGGAGTAAGAAGCAGGAGGCTGTATTGAGAAGCAGGAGGCTAGTGTGAGAAGCAGGAGGCTATTGTGAGAAGCAGGGGCAGTAGTGAGAAGCAGGACGCTAGTGTGAGATGTAGGGAGAGGAGTAAGAAAAGGAGGCTAGTGTGAGATGCAGGGGCAGTAGTGAGAAGCAGGAGGCTATTGTGAGATGCAGGGGCATGAGTAAGAAGCAGGAGGCTGTTGTGAGAGGCAGGGGCAGTAGTGAGGAGCAGGAGGCTGTTGTGAGATGCAGGTGCAGTAGTGAGAAGCAGGAGGCTGTTGTGAGAAGCAGGGGCAGTAGTGAGAAGCAGGAGGCTATTGTGAGATACAGGGGGCAGGAGTAAGAAGCAGGAGGCTAGTGTGATATGCAGGGGGAGTAGTGAGAAGCAGGAGGCTATTGTGTGAGATGCAGTAGGCTGTTGTGAGAAGCAGGGGCAGTAGTGAGAAGCAGGAGGCTAGTGTGAGATGCAGGGGCAGGAGTAAGAAGCAGGAGGCTAGTGTGAGATGCAGGGGCAGGAGTAAGAAGCAGGAGGCTGTTGTGAGATGCAGGGGCAGTAGTAAGAAGCAGGAGGTTGTGAGATGCAGGGGCAGGAGTAAGAAGCAGGAGGCTATTGTGAGATGCAGGGGCAGGAGTAAGAAGCAGGAGGCTGTTGTGAGATACAGGGGGCAGGAGTAAGAAGCAGGAGGCTGTTGTGAGATGCAGGGGCAGGAGTAAGAAGCAGGAGGCTATTGTGAGATGCAGGGGCAGGAGTAAGAAGGAGGAGGCTAGTGTGAGAAGCAGGGGCAGTAGTGAGAAGCAGGAGGCTAGTGTGAGATGCAGGGGCAGGAGTAAGAAGCAGGAGGCTAGTGTGAGATGCAGGGGCAGGAGTAAGAAGCAGGAGGCTAGTGTGAGATGCAGGGGCAGTAGTGAGAAGCAGGAGGCTGTTGTGAGATGCAGGGGCAGTAGTGAGAAGCAGGTGGCTGTTGTGAGAAGCAGGAGGCTATTGTGAGATACAGGGGGCAGGAGTAAGAAGCAGGAGGCTGTTGTGAAAAGCAGGGGCAGTAGTGAGAAGCAGGAGGCTAGTGTGAGATGCAGGGGCAGGAGTAAGAAGCAGGAGGCTGTTGTGAGAAGCAGGGGCAGTAGTGAGAAGCAGGAGGCTGTTGTGAGATACAGGGGGCAGGAGTAAGAAGCAGGAGGCTGTTGTGAGATACAGGGGGCAGGAGTAAGAAGCAGGAGGCTGTATTGAGAAGCAGGAGGCTAGTGTGAGAAACGGGGCAGTAGTGAGAAGCAGGAGGCTATTGTGAGATGCAGGGGCAGGAGTAAGAAGCAGGAGGCTGTTGTGAGATGCAGGGGTAGGAGTAAGAAGCAGGAGGCTATTGTGAGATGCAGGGGCAGGAGTAAGAAGCAGGAGGCTATTGTGAGAAGCAGGGGCAGTAGTGAGAAGCAGGAGGCTGTTGTGAGAAGCAGGAGGCTAATGTGAGATGCAGGGGCAGGAGTAAGAAGAAGGAGGCTAGTGTGAGATGCAGGGGCAGGAGTAAGAAGAAGGAGGCTAGTGTGAGATGCAGGGGACGGTGGTGAGATGCAGGGCACGGTGGTGACATGACGTAGGTTATTATATGCAGGGGGCTGTGGCAAGATAAATTGGTCCTGTGCGATGCCAGGATGGGTCGCTAGTATACTATAAATGACACTATTCCACCTTTATTACATTAGGAAAATGTGCTTAGAAATGAAGAATGAACTATTAATTGAGTGTAATTAGTAATTTCCCTCTGTCTGTGTTTAAGGTCACAAAAAGGGATTATTCACAGCGTAAGAAATGAGGTCATGTAAAGGCACTTAGTAAGGGAGATTGGCTTCTGGAGAGAGTGGGAAGGGAGGGGGGCTTGTGATATTTCATATGGTAAAATAGTTCTGTGTCTGGAAAGTATGGAAGCCATCTGTTACATAATTACATCTTATTCCATATGTGGAGTTCACGTAAGTTTATCACGAGTTTTTAATTTGGGTTCTGTGGGCTGAGACGTATGGTTTGCACTAGACCTAACAGTTGTCTCTTTAGCTTATGACTGGGACATAGCTCAGGGGTGAAATGGTTACTGCACCCACACACCGCGGCGGCATCTGTACTCTGTATGCTGTTCTGCAGATAAGATAAGCTGCTCTGTAATGTGACGCAGCCAATCAGAGCTCACTGACAGAACAGGAGACGAGGAGTTATAGGAAGGGGACTAATATACTGTACTTTTTTTGTTTTTAATATTTTAATGTTTTCTAAGGACATATACATGTATTTTGCAGCACAAAATAACACCATGGTCAAGACTAACAGTGTTCCCCGGCACAGCTGATGATGATCACCATTATCTTCTCCAACACAGAGGACATTCTCACATATTGCAGACAATAGCTCCACTACAAACCATGTATTGCAGGGAATACATCCACTGTAACCCACGTATTGCAGGGAATACATCCACTGCAACCCACGTATTGCAGGGAATACATCCACTGTAACCCACGTACATCCACTGTAACCCACGTATTGCAGGGAATACATCCACTGTAACCCACATATTGCAGGGAATACATCCACTGTAACCCACGTATTGCAGGGAATACATCCACTGCAACCCACGTATTGCAGGGAATACATCCACTGTAACCCACGTACATCCACTGTAACCCACGTATTGCAGGGAATACATCCACTGTAACCCACATATTGCAGGGAATACATCCACTGTAACCCACGTATTGCAGGGAATACATCCACTGTAACCCACGTATTGCAGGGAATACATCCACTGTAACCCACGTATTGCAGGCAATACATCCACTGTAACCCACGTATTGCAGGGAATACATCCACTTCAAACCTCATATTGCAGGGAATACATCCACTGTAACCGACGTATTGCAGGGAATACATCCACTGTAACCCACGTATTGCAGGGAATACATCCACTGTAACCCACGTATTGCAGGGAATACATCCACTGTAACCCACGTATTGCAGGGAATACATCCACTTCAAACCTCATATTGCAGGGAATACATCCACTGTAACCCACGTATTGCAGGGAATACATCCACTGTAACCCACGTATTGCAGGGAATGCACCCACTGTAACCCACGTATTGCAGGGAATACACCCACTGTAACCCACGTATTGCAGGGAATACATCCACTGTAACCCACGTATTGCAGGGAATACATCCACTGTAACCCACGTATTGCAGGGAATACATCCACTTCAAACCTCATATTGCAGGGAATACATCCACTGTAACCCACGTATTGCAGGGAATACATCCACTGTAACCCACGTATTGCAGGGAATACACCCACTGTAACCCACGTATTGCAGGGAATACATCCACTGTAACCCACGTATTGCAGGGAATACATCCACTTCAAACCTCATATTGCAGGGAATTCATCCACTTTAAACCTCATATTGCAGGGAACCTCGACACCCCCCCCCCCCCCCCCCCATCATTTTAAACTGCATATTGCAAGTAATATCTTACACTGCATTGTAAACAGCATAGTTGCAGACAGGTTTGTTCTCTCCTGGAGGGAGGGGTCCCAAGGGCAACTATAGGGGTGGGTTGGTATAGTGCAGAAGTGGATGGGATCCAGGTAGGGATGGACATTGGAAGCCCACCATCAAATAATGGCTGGGCTTCCACCTTCAAAAGTAACCATCACATCAAAAGAATTAGATAAAAAAAAACTTCATTTGATATTTGCAAGCGCAAAAGACCCTTCTTGCGCACGCGCAATAGCCCTATTTCACAGCTGGCAGTGGACGGCACTGGGGGCAGGACCGGGTGGGATCGGGAATGGGGCAAGATGCCCGATGCTGAAAGCTGCAGGCACAGACAGCGCAGCTCTCAGCATTGAAAAAAAAAAAAGTAACTATCACAACACCAATTGAATCATTACCATTCGATGTCGGCAAACATCGGAATGCCGCCATCGAATGGTAAAAACACTAACATCACAAGAAAAACATTGATGGTCGGCAAACATCGACCATCAATATCCATCCCTAGACCCCGGAGTCTCATGAACATACCAGGAGAGGCGGCAAGTATGGTACAAACGCACCCCACTTGCCAGCCGCTGGTAACACAGAGACCTTCGTAATTATTGCTTGCTTATCACGTTACTACCCATATTGTAAAGTGTTTATTTATCCCTTTCATTTATTTAATTTTGATTAATTAGTTTATATTAATCAGAAACTTGATTTATGTATTCATGAATCATAACACATTATGATGAAAGATTTGGTAAAACTTGAAGATAGAGATATTCAGATTTGTCAGCAAGTTCAAACCCAACATTGATTTTTACCTCCAAATCACCGTATATAATACCCAGCATTTTTGAGGGTTCTAATGAAATTCACCAGCAATTTGCATCTGGTTTAAAAGAATCCGCTAAATCTGTCTGCTTATTGAAACAAGCCGCCTTTCCACGGTGGCCCTGAATATCCCTTCGTGCCCCTGCTCCTACGGATGCCTGAGTCAATGCAAGTCTAAAATGTATGGCCCTGTACTGTTTTGATTTTTTTGGACTTTCTTTATTAAATCATTTTTATGTGTCCCAATATTTGTTTGTAGTGGATCTTATAAGTGCCTTTCTTGACCACTTTTGTGGTCCGAAGTTGACAGAAATGTTCTCATCCATTTAATATGTTTTTAAATGATATAGTTATTGGTGTAAGAAATATAGCTTTATTATTAAATACCAGCACAGCATAGCAGTTATCAAGTGTCCTGTCACTGGCTGCCTTAACCACAAGATCAAGTTAAAAGGTCACCACCCTGCCACTGCCCAATGTCCAAGTTAATTGTTTTGGAAAAACTACCTCTGGAAGATTCTTTTCCAGGTCACTGACGAACTGTAAAACATCCTGTTTACATTCTCTACATGTGGTGAGAATTCCATAAGGAACTCTGCAGTGTATAGAGCTTCATTCCCTGCTTCAGACCGGATTGTGAGATGGAATCCAGCTGAGTTCTTTCCCAGTGCTTGGGAAAATGTACAGAACACGTCCTGTGAAACAATTAACATAAATATTTTTTAATCCCGTATATCTTGGAGAAAGAACTCCATGACTACTTGTGCGTCCTGTAATTCGGATACAGTATAGCTTTCAGCTGATGCTTTGTTGGGGCTACCACAGGTCATGGCTTGTAGTAGCCCCAACATAGAACCTGCTGACAGCTATTCTTGCTCCGAATTGCATACTGTCAATGGACTTACCCAAGGCGCACACAGTCCTCTCTCCCTGTTTTCCTGCTGGGGGCTGTAGGAGAGTCAGTGGTGCCCTGGGAAAAAAAATTGTGCATGCTGGACTAGGGTAAAGTCTTTTCTGTGGGTGGCAGTGCCGCTTTAATAGAGGGACTGCCCATGTATGTGGTGTTGGGATTATGCTTAGCATGAAACATCAATGAGTAGAACCGGCTTTCTGCACTTTGGATGGACAAACTTAGACCACGACTTCCACCATAGATCTGCCTCAGGCGCTGGTACCGGGGAGCAAGATCACCGACTGCCCTTAGCTAATAACAGAAACACAACGTGGCAAGCAAGGCGGTGAGATGAGAACTTTGAGAGGACACGGCGACTGGCCGTTAGAGAATCTGAGAGAGAGGAAGTTGGTTTCTTCTATGTCCACTTCTCCTCTCATCATACCAGTCCCAGCCTCGGGTCTGAAGTAACTGACCTGTGACCAGAACAACAGGGCCACCTTGGGTACAGATAGAAAAATAATTTCTAGCAACGAAGACCGCCAGAAAATGGATCGTTTACTGCGCTGCTCTATTTATCACAGAGTTAATGCTGGAGCAAGCACAGATTTATCCGGCCTTATCCTATTTACCAGCGCTTACCGCCATCCCCATTGATCACTGTGTAGTGATTTTCAACCTTTTTTAACTCGCGGCACACTACACAAGATTTTAAAATTACCAAGGCACACTATACGGCGATGCAGTGTGCGCGGACTATGAAAAAACACACTACATTAGTTCCCACAGGAACAAAACACACTACATTGGCCCCCACAAGAATAAAAAACACACTACATTGGCCCCCACAAGAATAAAACAATCCCATTGGCTGGCCTAACAGAAAAAAAAAACCACATTGCTCCCCACAAAAAAAACAACCATACCACATTGCGCCCCACAGAATTGCTCCCCACAGAAAAAGAAACCTATGGCTGGCCCCACAGAAACAAAAAACAAAACAAAACACATTGTTCCCCACTAAATAGGCAAATATATGGCTGGATAACATATGGCTGGTTCTCACTAAAAAAAAATGACATGACTGGTTCCCACGAAAAAATAAACTATGGCTGGTACCCACGAAGAAGAAAAAAATGTCTGGTCCCCACAAAACCCACATTTCTTCCTCCCTTGTCACTCACACTGCAGCAGGATCGCGTGCGGGCGGGCTTCCAGGCAGGCTGCAGAGCCTGCCTGGACAGAGCGCGGGCTGGCTGATTGGCGCAGGGTGTTGGCTGGCAGAGCGGGCTGGAGGGCAGTGGACAACGTGGCGTGCGTGACCTGTGATGAAACGCCGCCGCATCTTTGCAGGTCACTACCCGGTCACGCCTGAGTCTCCCAGAGGAGCTCAGCGGCCCGGGATGCTGAAGTACAGTAAAATGTGCCCGGTGGCTCTAACAGCCCCGCGGCACACTTCACAACCGGCCACGGCACACTAGTGTGCCGCGGCACACCGGTTGAAAAACGCTGGTGTAGACGGTAGAAGCAATCGGCTAAAATGCTTTGCATCCTGAGATGGCGTTAGCTATTCTGGACAGTGGGGATGGGGAGGCTTTTTTTTGGAACCCGGTTCGGTTAAACTACTGTATGCTCAAGGGCAAATATCATGGTTTCCTTCTGCTTGCATCGCTAGGCGGCCGGTGAACTAGAGGAAGAGTTCCAGAAGTAGGACACACGGCATCGGTGATTGTCGGACAGGTGAGAATTGGTGAATACCTGCACCCTCCAAATATGTACCATAACGTCGCTTGGGGACTAACTTTATAAGCATAGCCCTAAAGGTTTTCATGGTGAGGTTTCTGTGTGTTTATGTTTTTGTAGTATAACTGTCCAACTTTAAGTATAAGTAATTACTAGTTTTATCTTTGTTTCTCTGTAGCAACTCATTGCATAATTTCCATCAATGTTATTCTGGTTGTCAGGCCACTCTGTGACTCACAGCTTTACCATCTGAAGTCCTCAAACAATTATGTTCTACTTATTCTATGCCGTTTGCATAGTTGTTCTTTTTACTTACAGCTGGCCTATATTTGTGACTTGAACACAAAGGGCTAGTGTATGGCATGCAGACTGTATTAATGCAGGAAATTATCAATTTTACATTGAAGACCAGTAATATGGAACAGACCGTAACAGGGATCTCTGAATAACTACAGATCTACAGATGTTGAGAATGCAAAGGGCAACAGGTTGGACACTGACATCTGTTCGCGTCACCTTGACCATATGGCTACATGTTAACCCCTGGCAGTTCCGACTCGCCCAATCATGCAGAGGCAACAGACGAGCAAGCTTAAATACGATGTGCTGCTGTTAATCTAATCTGAGACTTGGGAAGTCTCGGGGAGCAGGAGACCAAGACAGGCACTAAGGTTAGCAAAGCTTAGCAGGCCAGCTTGAAGTAGAGCGCGTTACTCTGGCAACTTTTATTAGGCGTAAGTTGTGTAACATTTATGTTTGACTGTTGCAGTCCCATTTGTAGCATTACTTACAGTTCTGCAAATGTGTTTACTTCGGTTGTTAATGAAGCTTTGTGATTCATCTCTTTGATGTGTTTTTTTGTGGGGGGGATGTTTTTGAATCGCCGGCAGCTGTAACTATATTTTAGAAAATGCTTAATAACCAGTTTCATCTCGGGTTTAGTTTGTGCTATGACTTGTATAATTTGCTGCAGACGCTGGAGGCCATGTTTTATATGAGCTAGATAGAACAGTTTTATACAACTGTATAAAGTTTTCTTTTTCTAGTAACAAAACTGTACAAAGTGCCAGAAGATTATTTAATGTACAGGAGCAAAAGTTGATGAAGCTCAACGCTACAGTATTTACCGATGGTCTGTAATAGTGAAGGTTATGAGAGGTGGCGACTACAGCACCCCGCTATCACTAAGGTCCCTGTGTAATGTGACAGCGGTCACCTCGGTATAGAATGTGGCGGCTTTGCTGGCTTGGTTTTATGTTGGCGAAGACAGCGGCATGGATTCCGTTTAGCCTTAGTAAACAGGCCCTGTTGTGGGTGGCATTGGGCAGGTTGGTATTTGTAGATGAGAAGGTGGTGAAAATGCAGTCATAGAGCTGGTGGCAGTGGTTTGGGGCACAAGGAGATACTAGGTCAACTTTCACAGTCTCTCTGTAATGGGTAAATGGACCCTAGCACAAACTCAAAGCATAAGTAAAAATTACTGCTATTAACACCAAATTCTCTCAAAAAGTTCTTCACACCCCTTGTTTTCCCAAAACCCTGATTTCACGTAGCACATCTGGGGGCTCATTCAAAGTCTCAGGCAAGTCTGAATACGGCTGAAACTAGTGTTTTTCAGTGGCGTCGCTTGGCTTGGTGTCACCCAGTGCGCCTATATATCCCTATATGTGTAGTTCTTGCGCACCACGGCTCCCGGGGGTGTGACCTCACGCCCCCCTCCCCATTGTATGATGGTTTGAAGATGTGACCATGCGTCACTTCTCCAATCTTGTCACACGGGGGGCTTGCCCAGCTCCCAGCCTCCCGGGGTGCAGCGTGGACGGTGTTGCCCGGTGTGACCCGCACCCCCCTAGTGACGCCACTGGTGTTTTGTTGTCTAGCAAACTGCACATGCGACCTGGTGCTGCGTACACATCATAAAGAACTGACAAATTATTTTGACTCGTACGCATCAGATTTTACCCTGCGACGGCAGAAAGGGCATATTTGGGGGGGCAACATGGTGGAAATGGAGCGTTTACACGCACTGTAAGAGAGACATTCTGTGGGCGTGTAGTCAGTAGGCTTACCACCTTTTTATTTTCAGATTCCGAGACACAGGGAGTGGTCTTACCATTTTAATAAGAGATAAAAATTGATTTATGGTATAATATTTACAGATATACCTTAAAAAACACCTCTCCAAGGGGCCTAATAGGGGGCCAGATGGTCCCCAATAATAAAGTAACCAACTCGCCGCCAGTTGCGGCGGTGGATACCTAACCACCGGAGTAATTCCGTTTTGCTCCGATCCCTAACATTTCTACCGAAGTAATAGTGTTACCACTGTGTTATCAGCCGACTGTGCATACATAACCTGAGTTCACGCAATTCCACAACCGCTGGGCACCCAGCGCAGCGGCAGTGTAAGGATTCCTTTTTGTAAATCCTCACTATAGGAAGGAGTGGGATTCCGGGGATCAACGCCATCTGGAGATGGCGTTAGTTTATGCAGGCAAACTTTCAGTTTTCGGAGTTTGCTGACTACTACGGTAGGTGGCCCATTGGGCCAATAATAATGAATGGGCCGGGCCCATTACTTAAAACATGCGAAAACTAGTGTTTCTGCATGTGTACTGGGCCCGTTTAGGATGATGAATGGGCCCCAAGTATTTAACGTTACATTTATATCAAAACAATGTTGTATTACAAAAATCCTGGGCGTAAGGTAGAATACATATTCCAGAAGTTATAGTCCAGCAACGTTTTTTTCTTTATATAAATTGTCCATAAAAAGGACAATGAAAACTTCTCTCTAGGCCAACAATTCCTAACAAATATTAACTGACAGTATCTTACTTTCTCCACCTATATACTGTGCACAGCACATTCCTGAAGGAGCTTGTTAGATAACCCATTACTCATCATGTGCACTTTACTGTACTTGGCATAAAATACAAAGTAAATGGAACGTAAAATATCACCATTCCTTATTTATTCCTCTGTTGGTGGTAACGGTGAGTTCCAAGGAGGACCAGCTGCTCATCCTCTCAACAAGTAGACAAGGGAAGGGTAAAACACTGCTAAATCCCTTACTGAATACTAAAACACAGTGCCTGCTGTACATATTCCACACGGTACAGTCTGCTTGTTGTCTGCTGCCCGCTGCCACTTAGAGAGTGAGTGATTCGTCTTATCGCTTCCTCAGGATTCGGGGAGGGAGAGCCGCGTGTTGTGTCGCCAACTGATTGGTGCGGCAGCGTTTACTAGAGTATTGCGAGCTCCCAATTGCCGCTTTCGCACTGAATTAGACTCTCGGATATTGTGTCTTGGAGCACGGACATGTACTAACCGCGATTACCGTCCATCCGGACAGTCTCGGTCTGTCTGGAATAGTCCAGGACGAGGGAAGTTAGAGTTCTGCCTATTCTGAGTGTGCTTATGCACTGTGCACGGCAAATTCAGTCGCAAATACTGCACCTAACATAGCCCTCGCATCTGGAGGACAGGGAGTGGTGGGATCACATTGAGCTTACGGCTCAGAATTTTGGGCCTGATTCAGAGCCACTCGTAAGCGGCAGCTCGTTCGCTCCGAGCGATGTTTGGCCAACTGCGCATGCGTACGGATCATTATACGCATGCGCGAACCAGTCAGGCATTCGCAAAATAGCGAATGCCTGATAATTTGAGTGACAGAATGAGGCGTATGTGGGTGGTAACAGGGGAAGGTGCTTGATAACGGGGAGTGGAAATCAGAACGCAGGCGTGCTTAAAGGTCAAAACGGGCGTTTTATGGGTGTGCATAATTAAAACAGCAGCGTCATTAACCACGTCACTGGGTTATTTTATAGCCAGAACTGCTCGCAAAATTGTGGTAGCAAAAACCGACCACAAGAATAGCGAGCAGTTCATACCCTGTTCGATGTACTCGATTAATCTAATAAATAGCGGACATGACGTAGGATGCGAGCGGCCAGGGGGCGTAGTTTCCCAAAAAACGACCGCAAGTTTTGTTCGCTCGTTCAGAACTAGAGGCGTGAACAGACCGCAAACAGCGAACGGTTCATTTGAATAGCCACCCCTATTTTCAGGACGAGCGAGCTTTAATTGCGTCCGGCTCTGAATCAGGCCCTTTGTTCGCTGTAGGCATCTGGAATTGCGGCCGCATTATGGGCCTGATTCAGAGCCGGACGCAATTAGCGCTCGCTCGTCCTGAAAATAGGGGTGGCTATTCAAATGAACCGTTCGCTGTTTGCGGTCTGTTCACGCCTCTAGTTCTGAACAAGCGAACAAAACTTGCGGTCGTTTTTTGGGAAACTACTCCCCCTCGCATCCTACGTCATGTCTGCTATTTATTAGATTAATCGAGTACATCGAACAGGGTATGAACTGCTCGCTATTCTTGTGTTCGGTTTTTGCTACCACAATTTTGCGAGCAGTTCTGGGTATAAAATAACCCAGTGACGTGGTTAATGACGCTGCTGTTTTAATTATGCACACCCATAAAACGCCCGTTTTGACCTTTAAGCACGCCTGCGTTCTGATTTCCACTCCCCGTTTTCAAGCACCTTCCCCTGTTACCACCCACATACGCCTCATTCTGTCACTCAAATTAGCAGGCATTCGCTATTTTGCGAGCACATGAATTTCGACCGCACTGACTGGTTCGCGCATGCGTATAACGATCCGTACGCATGCGCAGTTGGACAAACATCGCTTGGAGCGAACGAGCTGCCGCTTACGAGTGGCTCTGAATCAGGCCCTATGTGTGACTCAGAATCAGCCCTGGTCACCATTTTCCTTTCCTCTTCCATCAGCTCCCATTGCCTCTGTAAAGGCCATGGTCCTCATTCAGACCCGGTCGCAAGCGCTGAGCGCTCGCAACCGGGTCGATGTTTAAGCCCTGCGCACGCGCAGCGTCCGCACTGCGCGTGCCCAAGCCCCGGAGCGGGAGAGAATCGATCCGGAGCTCACTACAAAAGGGCCGGCTGTCGATGTTGCGACATCTCGGCCCGTTTTGTAGGCGGGGGGGTGGGGGTGGTTTCACAAACGGAGGCGTTCCTTAAGGGCGGCCGCACTGACATCAGCAGTGATGTCAGTGGGGAGCTTCCTGCTCGATCAGAGCAGGAAGCTTCCTAGGGGTTTGCGGCTACTGAGATCCAACCTTAAGGTCCCGTCGCAAGCCCCAATGGTCTTGACCATCGCGACCATCAACTTTGTCGGTCGCTAAAGCTGTGGGTGGTAACCCACAGCTTAGCTAGCGACCAGGAGGCCGCACTTAAAAATAGAAGTGGCCGCCCTCATTCAGAACGAATGAGGGCCCATATCTAGAAGTGGAGCATCCCAGCGATACAGTCATTGGAACTCTGACCTGACCTGAGTTCACGCCTGCAAATGGCTGCTGGGCACTCAATACGGGGCGGTTGGTGGTCAAGTACCAAATAAAATGATTTTTAGTCAGTGTGATAGGTAAAACCAGTGCTAATGGCTGCCAATCAGACAATATGTGGACAAACTGAAGCGCAGCCCTGTCACCAACCACATAACTGACCCTAAGGGTGACAGATAAGCACTATTTACTTCATTCCATTTTTGCTGAATTTCTCAATAAGAAACTTTTGGCCCAGGGGTGCCTTGGAAAAAATGCCGACACTCTAGGGCGGCGTGATTCGAAAAGGTTTGGGAACCACTGGCCTGAGCCCTATTTGTTTGCTATTGTACTGTATGTTGTTCCTCCCTGTATGTGTTTTTGAGGAGTCCTCTATCTGCTGCGTGAAGATCCCCTTCCCGCTAGTAAAGGTGATATTCTATTCTGTCCACCCCCGAGGTCTCTGCTCAGATAAATCAGCCGATGTGACAGCTATTTGTTATACTGTGAAAGGATAACAGCTGCTTAAGAGCCTCTCCCGATCATTAACTGGCTGGAATCATAAGTAATATCCCTGAAGGTTATTTAACGACACTTTGGTTAACCACCATTCAAGAGCTATATTACTGTTATTACAATCGTTCCGTTTGCTATCATTTATTTATATAGCGGCAACATATTGTACAGCTGTCTAACATAACTCCGTATGCTATTGTTAATGATGCTGCTGTAATTACTTTGGAAATGTTTTGTGAGCTGTTAAGTAGCCCAGGGGGCGTCCACACGTTCTACCCAGGTGAACTTCAGGAGCAGCTGTGGATCTTCCGAGCCTGTCTACAGTCCACCTGATGCGCCACTTGTAGAAAGGGCTTCCTATAGTCCAAGCTTTCACTAGAGTTAGTAGGACTGCGTGGCATGGATTCAGTATGATTAACCTAATTCCTCCCCCTAACCCTCCTTTAGGGTGCCTAACCCTAACCTCCCCCCCAAGTGCCTAACCCCTCTGTAAGTGCCTAAATCTAACACCCCCCTTCCCCGCAGCCTAACCAACCCCCCCCCCCCCCTTTATTCGGTACGCCAGGTGTCAAGCTCCCAGCGTAGGTCTAATGACAGGCGTCGAGATTTCGACGCCTGTCATTTGTACCTTGCCAGTATTAGACAGTCGGGAAGCCAGCGGTCGGCATTGCGTCCGCCGGCTTCCCGACTGCTTCCCCCGTGGCATATATAAAGGCTTCTGGCCGCAGAACAGATAGGTCCACACCAGTATCCAATACCAAACTCATTGCACCTAGTGGTCTGTCCTACTCATGTCTGCAAAGAGTCCACGTAATATGCAGGGGTTTAACTGGACCATTATACTTTGCTGACATTGTGAACGTTGCTACAGCTCTTGCGACGCTGTGATAAAAGTTGAAATGGAACTATGTACAGTGCGCAGAATGGTAATGGCGAACACATATTGGGCCTGATTCTGAGTGTAATTATTATTATTATTTTTTTTAGCCCTAACCTCCACCCTAACCCTCCCTCCTGGTGCGGCGTATGCATGTTTTTTTTACCGGTCGTTTGTTTGCGACTTTATGCAAATGCCGCCACGAGCTACAAAACCCTGGTGTAAAGTGGAACGTCTGAATGTGCAAGGACTGAGAATCCCCCTTTTACCAAGTCCGTACACGCTGAAATACCGCATTGGTCGCGTCATCGGTACTTGTATCTGCTATGGTAGGTGCAGTTCCTCTGTCTGAGTACTGCCTCCGATGTGAGAATCTGCGCATCTGTGTACGCAGCCGCTTTCACTGACAAACTTGTGACACTCCCATCATATGCCCATAGGACTGACAGTCTCCGTATGTCTGCTATGCCACCTCCCTTGCACTGCTCGGGATCGCCTGATACATTTTCAAAACATTTCTGATACTGCGTGTCTCCAGTGAGCGTCAATCGCAGCTACAGTGCGAATTAGGCTCATGCGCAGAAAAAAAAAATCGCTCCACTGCATTCGACATTACCCCTGCAATGATTAACTGAAAAGAAAGCTAGAACAGGCGGAGAGTTCTCCTAGGTCAGTGGTTCTCGAATTCTGGAGCTCATTCAGACCCTCTCGCTAGGATGCGAACGCTCGTAGCTGGCCGATAGTCGCTTTCTGTGCATGCGTACGCATCGCAATGTGTGTGCCCGAACCAGTGCGAGAGATCAGGGATGCGGCCGCTCACTGCGCATAGACAGCCCAGCAGAGTGAGTGACATGAGAAGCCGTTTGTGGGTGGTGACAGGGGCAGGCCACTGGTAACGGGGGAGTGGAGGTGCAAACGCAGGCGTGCCTAAGTGTTTCAGCATCGTTTCAGAGGCGTGCATAATTAACAGGCAGCGTCATAGTACACGTCACTTGGTGGGATTTCATTCTGAAGTGATCGCAGTGCTTGCGGCAGGGTATAGTCAACCTCAAGTGCTGCGATCGCATCCGATGGTGCTCGATGTACCAATGTTTTCATGCACTTCCAGGAGATGATGTGCGTAGGTGGGCGTCTTATGAATGGCTGGTGGGCGTCTGCATACACTAAGTGATCGCACGCCAAGACATAGTGGGCGTGCTAATGCCTTGCCGTGCGATTGCCTGCCTTGCTGGGCGTGCGCTGGATTTGCAAATGCAGTGAGCGCGCAAACGCATCTAGTGAGCGGGTCTGATTGAGCTGCTCTGGACTCAGGACCCCACACAGGTTACGTTTTCCAAGTCACCCAGCAGGTGCACAGGTGCAGCCATTACTCACTGACACAGTTTAAAAGATCCACAGATGGAGCTAATTATTTCACATGCGGTTCTGTGAGGAGACCTGGAAAACATGCACTGTTTGGGGTCCTGGGGACCGAGTTTGAGAACCTGCGTACTAGTGAATAGAAATCTAAACAGTCGACTGGCAATAGGCTGCACATAGGGCCTGATTCAGAGCCGGACGCTATTTGCGGTCGTTCGTCCAGAAAATAGGGGTGGCTATTCAAATGAACCATTTGCTCTTTGCGGTCTGTTCACGCCTCTATATCTGAACGAGCGAACAAAACTTGCTGTCGTTTTTTTAAAAAATACGCCCCCTGGCCGCTCGCATCCTACGTCATGTCCGCTATTTATTAGATTAATCGAGTACATCGACCAGGGTATGAACTGCTCGCTATTCTTGTGGTTGGTTTTTGCTACCACAATCTTGCGAGCAGTTCTGGCTATAAAATAACCCAGTGACGTGGTCAATGACGCTGCTGTATTAATTATGCACTCCCTTAAAACGCCCGTTTTGACCTTTAAGCACGCCTGCGATCGGATCTCCACTCCCCGTTTTCAAGCACCTTCCCCTGTTCCCACCCACATACGCCTCATTCTGTCACTCAAAATAGCAGGCATTCACTATTTAGCGAACAAACGATTTTCGGCCGCACTAACTGGTTCGCGCATGCGTATTACGATCCGTACGCATGCGCAGTTGGGCAAGCATCGCTCGGAGCGAACGAGCGGCTCTGAATCAGGCCCATAGTGCACAATAGTGCTGAAAATCCAGTGGAATGCATGAAGGGCTGAGCGGCGGCACGATTATCGGAGCGCCTCCTTACATCGCAAGATGCTTGGAAGCGATCTCGGCTGTACGTCGGTCAAAATGATTGGATAAGTAAGATAACCAAATCAAACGATCCAGACCGGTTTTCAGGCTGTGAACGATCATCGTTCGGTGACTACATTTTGGAATGTAAAGAGCTAGAGAAGGATTTTCCTATGGGGAACTGAAATTGGTGGAAGTGTCTGATATTTACCAACAGTGCTGAAAGGTTCAAGCAGTCAGCAATGATCTTCCATCTGTTCAGCACAAGATAGACAATGAAAGCTGATTGGTTGCTATCATTTAGGTGTTAAATGTGCAACATTAATCAATGACTTCAATGTTTGCTATTGGACTGCATTGCATTAGTTTTAATCTCTGGAAATAGATCCAAAAATGACACTCTTCAGAAGGACGTCTTCTAAGTACATACCTCCTGTACAATGTAAATTATACTGGATGGGCTCACCTGCTTTCACTTTCTGCACCATGCTAAATGCACTTCTCTGTCCGTATAGCCTCAGTAATTGCTATAGCATGCTCCGTATGATTTGTTGAAATAAATAACAGAAGTTCTGGTTAAAAAAATAAAATAAAAAAATACATATATTGTGCTGGGAAGGTGCAGGTTTGAAACATAAAAAGACATGCTAGCCCACAGTTGAGGATCTGCAGTGGCGTTTTAAAATTTTAATGCACCTCCCCAGCTGCAGAGGAATTATTGATGCCAGCTGAGAAAGCGCTCATCGTGTTCCCGCGCGCAGTCCCTGCGGTATACGGGGAAGAGGGATCAGTCTTATGTTGCCAGAGAGTCTGTTGTTGACATTAGTGGATGACGAACTGAGTCAAGTGAGTTACGAGGGGACAGAATATACAGCAGCGACTTTATGCTCTGGTTAAACATTTGATGGGATGTACAGTTATCTCAGAATAGACCTCAGCGGCCGCCAACCTTAGTGGTGTGGACACCTACTGATACAATTGCACAGGATACTTTTTTTTGTGACACTGGGCCCTGATTCACCAGCGGATGCAATTCCGATGTTGTACGCAGATAGCGTGATTATTTGCCATAGCACATGCGCCACGCGCCACGATCGCTTTGCGATTACGTACGCACATAGGAATGAATTGCAGGGTGAAAGTCATGTGGTCTGCGTTTGGGGGAGGTAACAATGGAGGGTGTTTAGGTGAACGCAGGCGTGCCTAACCGGTTAAACTAGAGATGTGTGGGTTCGGTTTTACTCTGTTCTTTTCGCAACATTAGCGCAAGTTCGGATTAGTTCGGATTTATCTCATTGGCTATCCAAAACACATAAGAGCCAGATAGTCAATGAGATAAATCCGAACTTGCGCTAATGCAGCGAAAAGAAGCGAGTAACACCGAATCCGCACATCTCTAGTTTAATCGCAGTGCTGTGGGCGTGACATTGCGATTCCTTACTCAGCATGAGACCTCTCTGCGTGCAATGAGAGCTGCCGTATTGGAGACCGGTCAGACCTGCCGCAATGGCTGCATGGCCGCCCGTTCTGCGTCGATGTTGCCGATACTTATGCTGGTACGCGACGTCGGACTCAGATGAGAAGGCAGCAGTGGGCGTCCCTATGTCCGGGGAAGCTTTTCAACTATTAGCATATTTTCGCTGCTGCGTTCTGTGTGAAATCGCAGCTGAGATCGCATTAGCGGATGCTGCTGCATCAGGCGCAGTATATTTAATGAATATGATGAATAAAAAGACCTAGGTATCTCTATGGGCAGCCAGACTGAAACACGGCAAAGTTGATTTACTTACGTACAATATTACATTTTAATTCACATATAAGACTGGGGCATATTTTACGCCAGTGGTTCCCAAACTTTCCTGAATCACGGCACCCTAGAGTGTCAGCATTTTTCTTTTCACAGCTTCCCATGGCCAATGGTTTCTTCACAAAAAAATATTAAATTGAAGTAAATTGCACTTAGGTGCCATCCTTAGGGTCAGTTATGTGATGCTGGACAGGGCTACACCTCTGTCTGTCCATATATTTTATGAATAGCGGCCACCAGCAATGGTTCTGTCTATCACATTGACCATAAATAATTTTAATTGATCGTAAGCCGTCAACTTGTGACGCCCTGCATGTTCCCCACGGCACACAGGTTATGAGATTACTCATGTTTCCAAACGTTCTCATGACACATTTATGATGGCAACATAAAACACGCGTGTCCAGGCATGATGGTTGGAAACCACTGGAATAAGACCAGTGTCAGAGGCCGGGGTCTCCGAGGCCAGAGGGAGATCTGTAAGTGGAAATTGAGGTCCTCTGTGCTACCATTGATTTAATACTAAGATACCGGTTTCTAATAGTATAATATTTGGGGTGTGCTCTTCAATAAAAACGACATTAACGTGCATTTGGCTATTTAATAATCTTGACCTGAGCACTTTGCTTGGACAGTGTGACCCTTTACATTACTCTTCACTTTTAGTGAACATTAAAATCAGTCGTGGAGAACGTTTGGCCTTTTTATTCAGGTGCTGAGTGTGTTTAACTGCAAATCTAGCGCTGTAATATTTCATATGGGTATCGCAACAATAGAGCAAAGAGTTACTGGTCCTGGAATTAGTTGTGTAGTCTGTATGTCATTTCCTACTCCTACATTTTGGGGCAGACGCAGAGTGCACGCATAGTCCCGTGGGTATCTTGTGTGTTTTCACTCCGTGCTTGTTCCGCAACCAAGCGTACGCGACTATGTGGGATGCAGAGTGGTCCACAATTCAGTCACATCTCCCCTTGCGGCTGATGGGGCGCTACTGGGCAGTAACAGGACGTTTTTAAGTAGGCGATGTTCACTCCGGCTGTGTTGACAGAAATGCGGGATATGTAGAATTATGCGTCTATTTGCAGATGGATGTTTTGACTCTAGTAACGGACAAATATGTGCATTTAGTTCGGTGCGTTCAATGCCGGAGAAATTCAAGCTGACTTGCATCCTACTATGCTTTATATCAACAAATAGCTGGTTTTAAGTCTTCAAATTATTCAATACTATTATGTGATGTCATCCAAATCCATCCAGTGGAAGCCCAGAACAGGCTCCCCAGGTCAAAGTTCTGCCCAGCGTCACAGGACAAAGGGCCTGATTCAGATGGCTGGGTAGCGTGCACGCACGCGCGAGCGAGAAATCCCTCGCTCCAGGGCTCGCTACAAGACGGGGCGGCTGTCGATATTGATCGACAGCTCGCCCCGTTTTGTAGGCGGGTCGGGGGGGTGGCTGCACAAACGGAGGCATTCCCGAAGGCACGCCTGCCGTTTGTGGGCGGCCCTACTGACATCACAAGTGATGTCAGTAGTGAACTTCCTGCTCTATTAGAGCAGGAAGTTCACTGGGGCTTGCGGTGGACGAGACCCTACCACAAGGATAATCGCGACCATCTCCAGGCCACCCGCTAAAGCTGTGGGTGGTCACCCACAGCTTAGCGAGCGGCCTGGAGACCGGTGTAAAAAAAACCGGCCCGCCCTGATTCAGAGCGAGCGCTCGCAAATAGCGAGCGCCTCTGAATCAGGGCCAAAGTTCTGCCCAGCGTACACCAATGGGAGGTCCGACCGTTACCTCAACCCCCTAGTATGTCTTCTGGGAATGAATGTTAACACTCTGAACAGGCTCCCTGGGGCAAAGTTCTGCCCAGCATACACCAACGGGGGGCCCAACCGAGACCTTAACCCCCCTAAAACCTGGCCAGGGTCCAACTGGACCACCTCTCATTGGTTTCATCCCACTCGGTGCAGGGGTGTCCGAATGTATAACCAAACAAACAGACCAATGAGTTTTATATATAAGGTCTCTGAAGGCTGTATTGATCTTTTTGTGTCCTACACAGGGGCAGAACTATGGGAGACAACGGAGGCGCCTGCCGCCGGGCGCCAGCACTGAAGGGGCACCTCTTCCATTGTCCACAATATATTCACCCCACTTAAGGCTATTTTATACTAATGTTTTTGTGCATATGTGATAATTAGATATGAGATAGATAGATATGCACCATATTTATTTTCCCTTTTTTGTTTAGGGGGGGGCACCAAATTATAACTTGCCTCCGGGCATCTGGGATGAACTTACGCCACTGGTCCTACAACTGGCATCATTGGTAGCAGAGAGCATTGCACCAACAGTGCCGTTTGTAGCAGTGGACATTGGGGCATAGAACACAGCAAAAAGAAAAAGACGACAGCGATTACTCCACAGGAAGCCATGACTGGAAAGAAAGTTACAAATGAATATTTTGTTGTGTTTAGGATATTTTTCTATGAGAGCACTATCACCGATACGGGATTTTAAATGTCAAAAAGTTACCTAAAATACATGAGAGAATTCCTCTCCTAAATCCCTTTCACTTTTCCAATTTGGCAGAACTCGTTTCCCCCACGCGGCACAGTGTGAGAGGCGGCGATGGAATGGATCACAGGAAAAGATGACTATATCGTCTTACATATTTCCACGCACCTGGTTCATGTTAATAATAGCAGAGGTGGATCTAAATACGTTACTGTGCCAGGAGCCGTTCTTGGCAGCGTCTATGTGGCTTTGCTGACTAAGAAATAGAAATATAATGGGTAATTGACTAACGGTGGAATGTATCTGTAGACTTTGGACTTGACGCGGAGTTGTACGTACACCTGTTTGCGGAGAGCATCTTGCGTGTTTTCATACTGCGCATGTTACAGAACCAAGTGTACGAACGTTCGGGAGATGCAGTCGTAAGCAATTCAGTGGCATCTCCACTTGCGTCTGAAGTAGCATAGCGGGGGCTGTATCAGGGGCGTTCTCACGTCGGCGAAGTTCCGTCAGGGCGTGTCAGCACAAAATAGGGCTGTGCAGAGTTGGACCCATGCATGTGCTCTCTGATGGCCAATATCAAACGTGGCATATGCATAGGGATGAACGCGCCATAAAGATGCGTACAGCTCTGCATTCAGTCGAATATTTCCGTGCGTGCAATGTGGGAACAATTACGACTTGCGCTCAACTTTACATCAGGCCCTTTTAGAATGTGGGGGAGGTGTATCAAATGTTCGGGAGGTAAAATGGAGAAGTTGCTCATAGCAACCATTTAGCTTCTGTCATGTAGCTCAATCAATAAAATGACAGAAGCTAATTTGGTTAGCTAATTACCCTGGAAGGTTTGATACGTCTCCCCCTTTGTGGTCTTTTTAAAAAAAAAAAAAAACTGTTGCTTGAAGAGTTTTTTTTTTTATCGCCTCCAAAATGCAATGATAGAAAATCTTCTATGGTCTCTATTTATCATTAAAATGTCATTTAGGCAGCTGAGCGATATTCCACGGGAATGGTGGTCCGGCAGATGCAAGCATAGACATACCCTGTCACCGGCCAGCCCGGTGCCTTCTATGCCTGCGTGACCCTGGTTACACAAGCGCACTTTTCCTGTATCGCACCTGGCTATCCCTGCACTGAGATGGAGATAGCAATGGAGGACAGCCAGGCAGGGCTATAGGTGCCGCCCCTGTTTTTTGCGATAAATAGCTTCCCCTTGCTTTGCTCTGTATGGGGAAGGTAACACGGGAGAGTCCCTGTGATGGTCATCACATTGTGGGGAGGGCGGGGTGGGGGCTTGGTAATGATTGAGAATCCATAAATCCTGCGCAAACTAGAGATTTTCTCCCATTGATAAAACTGCCTTGAAGTAAACAATCATCTTATGCCCCAGAATCCAAGAATAAAGGGGAGATGTATCGAGCCTAGGAGAGAGAGAAAGTACCAACCAATCCGCTTCTAACTGTCATTTCATAGACTCTGTATTCTTCACATTTATAGAAGTACCAACAGTCACAGCCATCCTTAGTATAGAAGAGGGGGTGATAAGGGTAATGCTGGGGTATTTAGTAGGCAGAAGAGACAGGTGCCATGGGGGAATGCAGTCAGGAAGCCGACGGTCGCAATGCTGACCGCTGGCTTCCCGACTGTCAAATCCCGGCAAGGAACTAATGACAGATGTTGAAATCCCGCCGCCTGTCATTAGACCTATGCCGTGTGCCTGACACCCGGCATACCGATTGCAGGTAAGCCGGACGCGGACAGCCACGGGGGTGGGGGTAGGGTTAAGGTTAGGGGCTCCCAGGGGGGACTTAGGGTCAGGCTAGGGGAGGGGAGGTTAGGGTTAGGCGCACCCCCCGGGAGACTTAGGTTTAGGCTGCGGGAAAGGAGGGGTTAGGTTTAGGCACTCAGGGGGAGTTAAGGTTAGGCACCCCTAAAGGAGGGTTAGGGGGTAGAGTAGGGTTAGTTGTACTTACCTTTTGTAGCTTTGGGATCTTCACCCCTGCTGGGCTTCTGCCGTGCGGCCGGCGGTATATCATACTGATTCCGCCATGGGCACTAGTCCAAAACAGAAACCACATCGGGGGACATTTATCAAGCCTTGGAGAGAGAGTGGTGAAGTTGCCCGGAGCAACCAATCAGCTTCTAACTGTCATTTCATAGAATGTGCTAGAAAAATGACCGTTAGAAGCTGGTTGCATTGGGCAACTTCTCTACTTTATCTCTCTCCAAGGCTTGATGCATCTCTCCCTGAAATACAAAGCAGTCGGTTTCTAACTGTTATTTATCAAACACAGCCTGTAACACGGCAGCTTGAAGCTGTTTATTTGGTACTTTTATCTCTCTCCACTTTATCTAACTCCAAGATTTGATAAATCTCCCCCTTAATTACAGTCCAACTGCCAAGGACCTAACAAGTAAAATGTTTTTTTTAACATTTATTTCAGGTTAATTTGGCAGATTAAAAAAGAAAATAAAAAGTTTGTTAGGAGACAGGTCCTTGGCCCCTGGAATAAACAGGTGGAAACACAGGACCTGATTCAGACACGCTCAGTAGGATGCGTTCGCTCGTAGCTGGGCGATGTTCGCATGGTACACATGCGCACACATCGCAGTGTGCATACGCGAACCGCAGCGAGAGATCGGGAAGCGCTCGCTCGCTGCGCATAGACAGCCCAGCAGAGTGAGTGACAGGAGAGGCCGATTGTGGGTGGTTACAGGGGCAGGCCACTATAAACGGGGGAGTGGAGGTGCGAACGCAGGTGTGCCTGAGCGTCTCAACGCTGTTTCAGAGGTGTGCATATTTAAGAGGCAGCGTCATAGTACACGTCACCTGGTTGTTTTTTATACTGAAGTGCTTGCGGTAGGGTATGGTCAGCCTCAAGCACTGCGATCGCATCCGATGGTAACCGATGTACCGATAGTTGCATACACTTCCTGGAGTTGACGTGCGCAAGTGGGCATCTTAAGACAGGCTGGTGGGCGTCTGCATACACCGAGCGATCGCACGCTAAGACATAGTGGGCATGCTTATGCCTTGCCGTGCGATCGCCTGCCTGCCAAAATTTGCATACGCTGCGTGCGAAGGTACGCATCTAGCAAGCGGGTCTGAATTGAGCCCACAGTCTCATTGTGTTGCCACTCTTTATGCCCTTGCAGAGAGATTAGTGTCTTAAGGTGGGTACACACTGGAAAGATATTTCTGCAGATAATGGTCGTTCATACACACTGAACGCCCGTCATCTGTCTCTTTCGCCACGGTTCCGCTCTAACTCGCGGCCTCTGCTGCATTTGCACGGGCGGTCCGCAGACCACCCGTACACACTGGCCGATGAACAGATAATACGTTTCTGCAGATATATCTGTCTATCAGATGTGCAGCACAGCCGATGCGATATCGCGGGTACACACTGGCCGATGGGCACCCGATATATTGGGCGATCATATCTGCCAGTGTGTGCCCAGCATTACATAGAGGTCATACACCGTTATGTGTGTGTCTTTGCTCCAGATTACACTTAGAATAGGCTGCTAAATTGTAGCATTCTGCTCAGTGAAGGGAAAAACATTTAGCCCGAGGTGGAGGGTGCTGACAAAGGCCTTTTCTATGTGCCAGTCCAGCATTTCAGTCCGTGTGAGGTTGTTCTGTTTTGTTTTCCTAGCTATCTGGGCTTTTTATTTGCGGTCAATAAATCCCTCTGTCAAAGCTGTATTCTTTGTTGAACTTGTGGCCTCTCTAAGCGATTTGATGTACTTAAATTGCCTTTTTTTTCCCCCCTACAACAAACCATTACAGCCATTGAGCTTGTGTTATTGCCTCATTTATATGATGCTATATTTACATCGCAGATCATTTCTACTACTTGGAGATTTTTTTGGTGTCTAAAAATAAATCTGAAGCTACGGTGATGCTTGTCCTGCAGAAGAGTGTTCTCTAAGGGCGGAATTCAATTCTTTATAGCCGCTATCGCGCCCGACGGAGCTATTCAATTCTTGCTCCTGTCGGGCACGATGAGCTGCCAGCGCTACATTTCAGCTCGCAGCCCCTGGGGGATGAGAGCTGAAATGTGCGAAAAGTGACATGTTTGGGCGCCCGAACATCACTTTTCGCGATCGCGCCCAGCACTTTGGTCGGGTTTAGCTGCTTTACGCGGCTAAACCTGACCTCTATGGGCGCGATCAGCACGAACATCTTGGACAATTGTATAGCCGCCCGCGATCTCCTGTCACTTTAGACGGGAGATGCGGGCCGCGAATACAATTGAATTCCGCCCTTAGAATGCTTGTGTCTTAAGCTGGGCACACACTGGCAGATATATTGGGCGATCAATTGATCAGCCAACATATCGTGTGTCCATTGGTCAGTGTGTACCAGCGATAAGTCTGTGATCGGGTCGGCTGTGCAGCACAGCCAATGGCACATATCTCTATACATCGTGCTGTGCGTAAGGGTAGTCAGCCAACCACCCCTACACTTGCAGTGGAAGCCGCGGGGAGGGGGTCGCAACGCGCCCCCCGGCCAGCGGGAACCCGTGGCCACATGACAGATGATGGTGGTTCAGTGTGTATGAACAACCATCATCTGCAGATATATATGGAATGGGCAGTTGTCATGCCGATTGTGGTGACGCACAGCCCTCTCCAGACGGTGAATGCAGCGTTAATGGACCTCCAAATAGTGATCTATTGGTCAGTATGAGAGCATATAGCAGTGGTTCCCAAACTCTGTCCTCAAGGAACACTAACAGCCCAGGTTTTAAGGATATCCACGCTTGAACACAAGTGACTTAATTAGTGCTTCATTCATTTAGATATAACCATCTGTGCTCAACTATTAAAATCCTTAAAACCTGGACTGTTAAGAGTGCTTTGAGAAACCACTGGTATATAGTGTTTGAGGTCCGTTGTCATCCTAATAACAATCAGTGGAAGCGTGATAACACTGCGTTAACTGAATAGTGATTATAGCGCAAGGCAGCGCACCACTGGCCTACTAGTTGATGAGATTGTTGTGTTTCACAGACGAGTTGCAGAATTAAGATACTTTAGATCATAAAACGTTACTGAAGTTAATATTTTTCTTTACTTGTGTACAAAGTTATATTATAACGAGTTAAGTCAAGGATGATAAATAACTTTTTTACTGTCTGGTATTGATATCTGCTATTATTATTATTAGTATTATTAGCCTTTGTTTATACTACATTATACTACTTCAGTGCAAGGTCTGTCCTCGAATCCGATTTAATTTAAATAACCTGATAATACAATTGAAATATGCTGCGATAACATGCTGTATATTTCATACTACAGTATTACTGCATTTTTTTAACTAAATAGTCCCATTATTCTGGTCTGTGACCTCCATACCCTGACAGTTTGTGAAGTCACTGTGTTCCTAGCTTCCACTAAAGGATTAGACGCTTGTGACGCACAATATTTTGTTAACTAACTTTTTTATCGAACTGGTGCTGACTTTTTCAATTCAACTTTTCCCTTGGAAAAAAATCAAGAAGTCCTCAAACGTTTAGATGTTTTACGTTATCACTTAACTATCCTTCTGGAAGGACATACTGTACAGTACACGTGGCTTTTTGCTATATGCTAAGTATCAGAAACTCATGCTACAGATAGTAGCCTCTGATACCTTATCATGTGCATCACTCCATACCACTCTAACTAAGGGCACCATTTAACAACAATCCTTATCACCAGTAGCATATTTAGTTTAGTATCGCAGTAATACTAACGAACATGCCATTGATATGTAACATTACCTACCCCTCCGGCAAGCTCCAGCGTTGTCCCTAATGGCTGCCAGTGACGGGCTGTTATGTCGTGCATGTGCATGACACAACATGTTTCTAGTGTTAGAACCCTAACCCTGACGGCAGCCTAGCCCTAACCCTGACGGCAGCCTAGCCCTAACCCTGACGGCAGCCTAGCCCTAACCCTGACGGCAGCCTAGCCCTAACCCTGACGGCAGCCTAGCCCTAACCCTGACGGCAGCCTAGCCCTAACCCTGACGGCAGCCTAGCCCTAACCCTGACGGCAGCCTAGCCCTAACCCCGACGGCAGCCTAGCCCTAACCCTGACGGCAGCCTAGCCCTAACCTGAAACCTGTAATGCCGACTGCATGACTCTCAACATTCACAATGTCACCATAATGGCCATGTCAATATTGGGAATGTTGACCTAATGACTACGTACCATTTGTAAATGAAAGTGCTGTATAAGTAAAGTTTAATAATAACAATATGAACATTGATTAACAATGTGAGTAGGGGATATGGTTATATGTACTTTTAACAGCACCTAAATAATATTATAATTGTGTAAATTTATATTCACTTTCCAACGGTGTATTATGAGCCTGATGGCGAGCTGAATGTACGCCTGTGGGCGGAGCCTATCCTGCTTTTTTTTATTTTTTTATTGCGAATGTGCAAGAATTGTGCTTGTGCAGATACGGCAGAGTTATGGCGCATTTACCTTTCTTCTCCTTTACCAACTGAAGAGGTGTAACTGGGCTGTAACCATTCTGCCCCATTAGCACCAGTACCGAACTTCCCGTTCAGTGTATGCCTATTCAGTCTTACAGCCGATGACCTTCCAGCTAAATGAATACGATCCTCATGTAATCACAGATGAATTATGCGATGTCGCGTTTAGCATTACACGCACTTCTGCCGGAGTGTTTTGTGTATTGCAGACTCCTCCGCACAGACACATTACATATAAATGTTTTGAAATCAAACGTCTGGCTAATCCGCTGGATTGCGCACACGGCTTGTAGTAAACACGCCTGATGGATTGTAGCCACCTGGGTGTCAGCTGCACTGAGCCACTGTATAATAGCTTAGCGTGACCTGGTGTGTGTCCCAATGTATTTGTCGGCTTCCCCAACATGCATTACTTTGTGATTGCCTACTGACGCTGTCCTCCTGGCTGATTGTGACCCTCTGTGCCTCAGAGGTGGTGACATAATTCCAGTCTCATGGCCGAGGAATCTGTGCCGAAAGACAGTATTTATTTTGACCGTATCGGGGCGACGGCTCGCCCTGCAGTTTCCAGGTAATGTAGACTGAGGGTTGCTGCAGATTCAGGGCTGGGGGAGTCCCCGATACATTGTGATTTGCGTGTAGCCAAAAGAAAAAGCGGCTACTTTGATTGGCTGCTAGAACACCCCCTCCAATATTTGCATTTTTAAGCCTTATTAGCTCTGCCAGCAAAGTAAAGTGAACCCTATTTTAGACCTTACTATAAAGGACATTGCCATTTATTATGAATGCCCCTCGTCTTGACGCCCCCACAACACTTTTTGCCTGAGTCATTATAGCCACCCCACTGCCTGCCGTCTCCAAGTAAAACTAAGTTGGTGCGTTCAAAGCATCTCATTATATCTGTCACGATGATGGAGTGTTGCAACCAGTAAGGAACTGGTTATTTCCGTTTCTCTCCACATCTTTTCCTCTGGTTTTCCAAAACCATATATCTAATTGTCAGTGTCCCTATGAACAGATCGCTGGTGCTACTTTCCACTACTGTTGTTCCATAGGCACAGAGGTCATTGGCTCCAACCGCCACCAAATCCCATATTTATAGGAGAATTAAATGCATCCTGCTAGTAATTAAAAATCATATATCCTCGCTGATGGGCAGAATGTGGTAAGAATATGACCTCACCGGTGCTATTCTTGGCCTATGCTGTGTTTTACAGATCCGGTTCGGACTATCCCTCTATCATTTCAAATTGTGCCTCTTTTAGTTATGAATTATTGGGCTTTCTGATCTACAGATATATCCTCATACTGTATACATAGCGTCTATATGGTGTCCAGATAGAAGATCGAAAATGTAAAGGTCGACAGTCAGTGATGGGTTGACACCAAATGGTTGAGATGCAATAGGTCGACAGATACAAAAGGTTGACATACAAAAGATCAACACGGTTAAAAGGTTGACAAGTTCTAATGTCAACACAATACAAAATGGTCAACTCCTTTTTTTTTTTTTTTTTATGGTTTACCAACATCTTTTGGGGGAGGGTTATGCTGCTGGAGGGGAAAGTTAGGGTTAGGCACCAGGGGGAGTGTTATGCTGCTGGAGGGGACAGTTAGGGTTAGGCACCAGGGGAAGGTTAGGGTTAAATGTAACCAGTTTTGTGTCTACCATTTGAACATGTTGACCTTTTTAACCCAGTCTACCTTCTGCACGGTCAACCTTTTGTACCTGTCGGCCTATTGCATGTCGACCATTTGGTGTTGACCCGTTAACTTGACATTGTCGCTCTACCGTAACACCCGTGCATACTGCATGAAAGCGGAGTTGCGTACCATATTTTTCTTTACATTTTGCTACTTTATGCATTCCACACCACTCCAACAGGGCAATTAAATTCTTACGTGGGAATTTAGCTCCAGGGCTAAGTGCCCGGGACCGATTCAATTATTTTCTGTGATGGCCACTATTTCCCGTGATAATGCCCAGGGATAGCCACGATAAGCTGCAGCTCCCGGGCTAAGTACCGGATACGATGCAGCTGTCAGATCGCGACCAGCCCGCAAGCCCTACTTAACGAGGTTTTCTGTAAATCCGCAATTTCTGTAAATCTGTAATTGCTGTAAATGTACCAGAATATGAGAATTTAAAGAAGTCTGTAACTAATTTGTATGAAAACCCGAATGTCCTATAAGAGATGAAAAAATCCATAAACCTAATCGGCCCATCACTGAAGGCAATAGAGATTCGCTGAGCGGGGAAAATGAGAAAGCGGAGCAAAAAAAATAGCTAAAAAATGGTAAAAGTCCAGAACCTGATGCTTCCATCACTTTCTGCTGCTATAAATGTACAGACAGGGCCAGTTCTATGGTTACGCAAGGTACGCGGCCGCGTATGGCGCCAGATAGTGAAGGGCGCCGCGGCCGCAACCATGCGATTCATTAATTTACCACTACCAGCACCCAGCAGCGGACAGGCTGACCGCGGGCAGACTGTGTCACTGTGACACAGCTGCACCGTGGTTCTAATGGGCGGCCGTCCGTTGGCTTGTATGCGGCGACGTGCAAGGTCGCAGGCGCACAGGGCTGATGGGAGGGGAGTGACGGCAGTAGCCCTCTTTTGAGAAAGATCGGGACGCCGAGTGGGGGGGGGGGAGCACACAAGTACCTAGCTGCTGTGGGAGAATGGAGGTTTATGACGAGAAGGGGGGAGTTTCCGGTCCAGTCGTAAGACCTTCCTCCTCCACCCAGCCTCCGCGCTGCTGCGGAGCTACAGGAGAGTCTCTCTATTTCCCTCTTCCCCAGGCTCCGGGACTGGGAGGGAGTCGGGACACAGAGAGCAATGCAGGCGGCTAGCACGGGTCGCTTGATATCTG